>JAGWCC010001345.1:0-32417 GCA_022651775.1 Drusus annulatus
ATATATGGTAGTGAAACATGGAACTGTCAGAAGGAGGATGAAATTAGACTGAATGCTGTAGAAATGAGATCCCTGAGGCGTATGTTCGGTAAAACTATCTATGACCGTGTTAAAATTGTAAACATCTGGAAAGAATGCAAGGCTGATGTAAGCGTAGTGAATAGAATAAATAAAATAACGCTTATATGCTTTGGGCATGTAGAGCAAATTAACAAAGAAAAGATTGTGAGTAGAATATATGACGTAAAATTAAGTGGAAGAAGTCGAGGACGCTTGAGGAAGACATAGCACGATCAAGTGAACAAAATACTCGAGTCAGGCTATGTGAAGAGTCAGAATAACATAAAAGTATGAATGAGGCGATGTGTGAATGTGAATATAGCAAGGAGTGTGTGCCAAGACAGAATTATATGGCGGTCTGTCCTCTCTGCCTACCCCCTCGGAAGAACGGCGTGATGGTTAGTTAGTTAGTTCAGTCTATTTATGAATGAAAACACACGAATATTATCATATGTATCAATTACCTTTAGTGTTGTATTGATTACTATAAATTGGTAATAACCATATTGTGTTTTTATTTTAAAATCTCTCAGCTTACCGGTGGGTGGCCGAATGGTCTTAATAATATCAATTATTATTATGTATTTGATGAATTTCTTATACACGACAAACCGTTTTTAATTTAACACAAAAGAGAGTTAGATTTTGTAGTTGTAAAAGAAATACAAATTAAGGTACCATATAGATATGCAAGACAAGAAAATAAGATAAAAATACAAAAAAAAACAAATACTTCAAGCAGTGGTGATGATCAGGTCAATGAGGAGAAGTTCTTTAAAGAATCAGTTGGATTTTACTTCTAAATCTCTCCACACTGGCGTGGAAAAGGTCGATATTGGAAGAGATTTGTTCATGAGCAATATATCAATATGTAAAGCATCAAGTTCGCATCCTGGCATCTCTGGTTCAGTCTTCCTTAAGCCTGATTCACACCAACGTCCGGTTGGTATGAATATCAACGCCAAGAAAAACTTATTGTGTATGGTTTCCTTATCTCAGATATTATTTATTCCAAGAAAAATTTGTTGGAAGTGTGTTCTGCCCCATCGCTTTTTTAACTACTTATTTATCACTAAATAATATTTTCATAAATTATTAATTATTAAAAAATATTATTTAGTGATAAAAAAATGGTTTAAAAAAAAATCTGCGTTGTAAGTTTTTTATTATTAAAATAATTATTTAACTAAATAAGTAGTTAAATACAAGGGTGGGCAGAAGGATATACTGCCACACAAATTTGTCTTGGCACATAATTTTTGATTGGATATTCATACCATATCAATAAGTTTTCTTGCGGAACAATATCGGCACTGAGCGGAACCGGACGTTGGTGTGAATCAGGCTTTAAACGGATAAAATGCACGTATTTGTTACGACTTATTTGATGCCAATAAATGCCGAGCTAGCCGGCAATGAAATGAATAAGATAAAGATAAAGAATTACACAAACAACATTTCCCGCTTTTAATGACGGGATAAGGGAGAGAATAAATATTGCCAGGTTATTCGTAACACGGGAATGTTGAAAAAAAAAAGTGCTTTTCAATTATAATCAAAAGATTCAACCTTCTTTAAAAAATAAACTAAATTTGCACCGCAAATTTTACACGGCACTATAACTGATAATTTATAACTAGTGAGATACAATTAATTGTAAATAATTAGAAACACCGATCGGTAAAAAAATAATATTTATTTATTATGCTTAATTTTTTAATTACTTTTTATATGAATACCGCCCAAGAGTCTCAACTGCTCCCAACCGTCTAAAGCCAGTGAGACTATGGCATCCCTAAATAGGGTATGTTGTGAGGCTGAAGGTAGTGGGAAGGGGAAAGAGATTGGGAAAAGGCAGGTTGGGAAGTACCTGGCTATTCAGATCTGGTCACCAAACACGGCTAAAGCCATTTCAAGCAACATTTCAATTCTGAATGGTGGTCTTTCACCAGGGCGATACTTAGAGTATCTACCACTCTGGAACGTGCCGCAAATATGCTTGTTATTATTTTTATATGAATTAAATGTGTTATGACACATTAATTAAATAAAAAGAATTGGGTTTGAACCCGCGCCCTTTGGATTCGTAGTAGACCATGGAGCCCGTCAATTAACAGATTTAGCAAATGATACATCCGGTACGATTCGTTACGACGATCTCCGTGGTCGGATGGTTAAGACGCCCGACTACAAATCCAGAGGTCGCGAGTTCAAGTCGTGGAGGACGTAAATACATGTATTTGTTAAATATGTGGTATTTTATATTTAACTCAGATAAAATGATATATACTATATTTCCGACACGTTCCAGAGTCGTAGATACTCCAAGTATCGCCCTGGAGAAAGATAGCTATTAAGAATCAAAACGTTGCTTGGAATGGCTTTAGTTGTGTTTGGTAACCAGATCGGAATAGCCAGGTACTTTCCAACCTTCCTATTCCCCATATTATCCCCCTCCCTTTTACCTTTAACCTCACAACATACCCTTATTGGATATACCCTAGTCCCACTGGTTCCAGACGTTTCGGAGTAGTTGGGACTTTACTATAAAAAATAATAACAATACATAACTTATTTCTTAAAACATGGTAAGAACCTAGTGATTAACAAAAAAATGTCTATAAACCAATACTATTCATAGTTTTTAGAATATATCATACTATCTACGTTTTAAAATGTGTACTAACTAACTAACTAACCATCACGCCGTTTCCCCGCAGGGGTAGGCAGAGAGGACGGACCGCCATACAACTCTGTCTTGGCACACACTTCTTGCTTCATTTACATTCATACATCGTCTCATACATATTCTTCTGTTATTCTGACTCTTCACATGACCCGATTCAAGTATTTGATTTACTTGATCGTGCCATGTCTTTCTCGGGCGTCCTCGACTTCTTCTTCCATTCACCTTCGCATCATATATTCTTTTCACACTCCTTTCTTCGTTCATTCGCTCTACATGTGTATGTAGAACAAATAACTTAACTCTAATTGTTATTTCGTACAAAACAATCACTTTGTGATTTGACATATTTAAAGAAATGAAAAAATAACTTTGTAAAAGACCACGGATATTTTTTTTGTTATGACCGACTGGTTTCCCTTAATCTAAGCATCGTCAGGGTACAAAATTAAACCAAACAAAAATTCAAAGGGTGTGGTTAAATATGAAAACAGATGGAGAACAAAATATAAAATAAAATAACAAAAAAATGAGAAAACAATAGAATAACATTTAGATTTGATCAAAGAAACAGAGATAAAGAGAGAGATAATATGAAACGAAAAGGCAAAAACGTCAACTGAAAAGGTGATTAAAGAATAATGAGAAATTTAATGATTTTCCGGGAAATATACCTAATATCGGACTACTGGACAAATGGGGACTGTTAATTCGAATGGCTTATCTCAAGTGCTTCTAAATTATTTAATCTGTTGCCACGACTACTTTTATGGAGAAGATGAGCACCGGTGCTTTTAACGAAAATATGATCATCAGAAAACGCAAACACTTTGTGGATTGACATGATTAATTAAATAAAAAACACACGTTGTTTAAATCCACTTTATTTGTGTAATAAAGTGGATTTAAACAACGTGTGTTTTTTATTTAATTGAAAATATGATCTTTTTCAATGAGATGATTGGCGAATTAAACAATTAAATAGATACTCAAAAGTAACTAAAATGTCAGAGGAACTAAATTGGCCAACAGTAAAACAGATGCTCACATAAAAAACATTGATGTTTATACGTAAAATGAAGAACAACTTGTTACCAAAATATTTTTCTCACAAAATTATCTACAATGTGGATATTCACAAACATAATACAAGGGCATGCAAAGAAATCAGACTACCAGAAAAAAATAAAGCCAACACACGAAAAAGCTTACTATACAAAGGGTTGAAATCTTATAATGCTCCGCCGGAAACCATCAAAATTATGCTTATCAATAAATTCAAAATAGCACGTAAAAATTATTTAAAATGCATATAAATCAAAATAATAAGTAGTAAATAAGTTAAAACATTATAAAGTTAAAAAGAAAATGAAATAATTAGCTACTTGTAAACTTGAATGCACAAAGTAACTAATATAAAATACATAAAACTAATTCTGAAATACGGTTGTTATTAAAATGCGCTAAGCGGAACCGGTCGGTCATACAAATTAAAATAAAATCTGTGGTCTTATACAAAGTTATTATTTGATTTTCATTTCCTGTATTGTAAAAATGGTTTAAAGTTACCTTATGTGTGGGTAGAAGGATCAGGATGATAATATGGTTATAAAACAATAACCTTCTCATTAAAGGTGTCAAAACATCAACAGTTACGGTTGTTAAGGTCTTGGTCATCCCACTGTTTCTTCTCCCTCTAGATTGGTCAGTGTTCCTCATTCAGATGGGTCGGTGGGAAGAACCTGATAAGGGTATATATTGCGTCCCACGCCTGCCGAGGTGTCATGAAGGAAATCATGTCTGCCCAGTGACTATTAGAAGATCTAGACATCATTCTTACAACGGGTGGTGAGAGATATACATGGACTTGAGGATGGTGAAACAAAGTTAAACGCATAACAGCGTGTGACTAAGTAACTCACTTATCATCGCTACGTTTTCCTAGGATTCGCTGGAGAGAATCGAACGTTGCAATTGACAATACAGAAAAAAATGATGTTTTCTTATTTTTTTAAAGGCTTATTTTTTTTAAATAATATCTCCAGGGCACTGTGTGTTATAAAGCTAAATAAAACCTTAGCACTCAAGTTAAATTTCCTAAACAATACTTTCCGATTTCTATAAAGGTGTCGAGGTGTAATAAAATAAACGATGATAGTAAATTAATGATGTTCACATATAAATATAGATTCAGATGTAACAGACTGTAGAAAGTTTTAAAAAGAAATGATGTAGAATAAAAACATTATTTTTTCGAAATTGAAAAAAAGCTTTATGAAAGACCACGGATATTATTTCAATGTTTATGACCAACCGGTTTCGCTTAGCCTTAGCATCATCAGGGTAAAAAATAAAAATAGAAAATAAAAACCACAAAGTGATTGCTTTCTAGGAAAAAAAAATTTTTTCGTAGGAAGCAATCACTTTTTGATTTGACATATTTAAATAAATGAAAAAAAAAAAACTTTTTACAAGACCACGAATATTATTTTAATTTTTTACCCTGATGATGCTTAGGCTAAGCAAAACCGGTCGGTCATAAAAATTAAAATAATATCCGTGGTCTTAAACAAAGTGGTTTTTTTTCATTTATTTAAATATGTCAAACCAAAAAATAATTGCTTCCTACGAAAATATTTTTTTTTCCTAGAAAGTAATCGCTTTGTAGTTTGACACGTTCAACGAAATAAAATAATAACTTTGTTCAAGACCACGGATTTAATTCTTTATAACCGATCGGTTTTGCTTAGCTTAAGCATCATCAGTGTACAAAATCAAACTAATACTATTAGGGTGTTACAAAAGTTATGATGATGATACTGATGATGCAAGCGAAACCGGTCGGTCATAAAACTTAAAAATAAAATCCGTGGTCTCATACAAATTTATTGTTTTCATTTAGTTAAATAAAAAATATTGTTTCAAATGAGTTTTTTATGCTATTGATCAATATCGTATTCAAGTTGTTTTCCAAAGTCAGAATCTGCTTGAATATTTCAAAAGATTTTTTTCACTTTGCTTTATATTATAACTATTATTATATTTTATAACTTTCAAAATGGTGATCCAATGCAGAGTGAGAATACACTACATCAAAAATATATAAATAGCGCCCTTGAAGTGATTTTTCATAAAAACGGCGCTATACAAATTATCCAAATATTATTATTAAATATTAAATATGATAACTGTGACTCATAAATAAGGCATCCATAATTATGTTGAAGTATTTTTTTCTCTATACCCTACAGATGCAATTTTAAAAAGATGTCAAGGATATTAAAAAAATACTGAATTGATTGAAGGTTGCCCCCGTTTTATCAAGCTGATGACATTTTCTGCATCCGGATGTAATCAATTTAGAGATAAAAAAGTAGGGAAGGTTTCCATTTCGACGGACTATTTTTTTGTAGGGTGAAGATCTAATAAACGATCTTTAGTGTTTTCATTTCGATACTGCTACGATGCAGTTAATCCATCTAATATCTTACGTATGTACCCATATTACAAAATAATTATAATCAAAGCATAGGTATAGGAACGGGGGTTAGATAAGGTTATAATTAGATACTTTGTAAACTTTGATGTACAAGTAACTAATAAAAAATAAATAAAACTAAAAATCAGTGGCGTGCGGCTCATATTAAGGGATTTCCAATTACATAACTCGTTTAGACTGTAAAAAAACATTATTAAAACAAAAATGTAGGTAAACCAACAGCGTACATTATTTCTAATTTTGTAACTGTTAATTCATGGTGGAATTCCATTTTAATGATTAAATAAAAACAAATTTATAACTTTATTCCACTTTTTTATTTTTTGACTGGACCGGTTTCAGCCTATTATGGCCATCTTCAGACTAGTGCTTTTATTTAATTATCAACAGCATTTGTTTTTATATAATCATCAACAGCATACATATTATTGTTATTGTTAAACTATTATGATTTACATCTGTTATTGTTTCTTGTAATTTTAGGCAAATGATAAGAGTTCTAACCTCACAGCTTTTTATGTATTCTATAATCTTCTTCACTTTACATATTGGTAGATTTTTAGAACATTTTCAGACGAAGGTTTCCTCATTTTATGCATGAAATGGGTTATTCCATTTTTATTTTGCAAACAAACTTAGGCCTGGTGGTTTGAACCACTGTCACATTTTACAATGTCGCAAATCAATGATTAGCGCCGTAATTTTTCTGTTACCGCTTTAAGTAATCGCCCCCGTTAACCACCGATTCTCGGTCCGTTCCAGAATTTTATCAAACTATGATCAGGTGTCATGACAGCATGACCGTTATATTATCAATGAGATATGGAATAATTCATATAACCTAAATATGGTCGATATATATGTGTATTTAATTCATTTTTTTATTTACAATAATATCGATTTCCATCCGATATATCAATCACAACAAACGAGGAATTTAATGATGTAGGGTTAGCGATAATAGTCTTTTCACAAATATATATATATATATATATATGAATATATATACCCACTGTTTTTTTTAAAATAAAGACTAACATTTCCAGGTTACGAATAACTTGAAAATGTTTAAAAAAAACTCTTACTACCATCAAAATTAGCCGAAAATGCCGCTTGAGAAATGGTGGAGGACTTTGCTGGCAGGGGAAGTGAACCCACGCAATTGTCAACTCAGCTACTAACCGGTCAATCATATACATTTGTATAATGTATGTAAATAGCATAACTTTTAGTTTTGGCTGGTTGAAACTTAGCCCTGTAACAAAAATAATATTTATTGGGAGTTTGTTTTGGTGTTTACATTGAGCGTGCTCCTCAGAGATATAATTTGTTCTAAAAATACTATTCACATAGCATGACGTATGACCGCACGCCATTGTTAGGTTGTCTACCTTTATTTTCTCAGAGATGAAATTATTAAGTAAGGTTTATTACATATTAATCTGAGGGAGTATTATTATTAATGGCTCAAACTACGGCACAACAAGAAGTCGATAACTTCGAAATCACGCTTTAACCTATTTAAATAGTTCATTATTCTCGCTTTAATCTTAATTGTCTGTTGTACATTGTAAATGGTTGGAGAGCGTCCGCGTGGATACATCTCCGGCGTATGATAACAAACTGAATCCTTTACATTAAGGAAAGTTACACGCACTTATGATAAAGCCACCACAAGTTATGCCCAACAGCGCTTGATACAATCGTTACATTTCATTAAATTAATACGAACACTTAATGCGGCCCGATATAATGCCTTCAGATAGCCCAACAACGATTCCAATAAAATAATGTGATAAATTGTTTACATCGAACCATACAAAAGGTAGGCATAAGTCTAAAATGCAAGCCCGACCAATCCAAAAATTTGCTCACAAACTCTAACTACCAAATAAAAAAAGAACTTCAACAGTTCTAACACTATTTACAACTAGGCAACGCTTTAGGCATTTTGATAAACTTTCTCGAACTCGATTCAATAATTGAATCGACCAACACAAAGGTAAAAGGTGGATCTACATTTCAACGATTACTCTAAAAAGTAAAGTGGCATTTTGTAAAAAGTTATTCATTATTAAGTATCGTAATACCCGCCTACTTTTTGGTTTGATTTACCTTTCCTCTGCAATTGTGTAAATATGTCCTCCATTGAATGAACCCTATGAATGGAGATTTGATTACAGGGAATTAATAAATAGTGTTATCGTTGTTAGTAACTTGTAACATGAACGATGATGGCGGGCATATTATTTAACATAATTTTATTTTTATTAAACAGGTTTTCAAGTTGGCTGACTAATTTATTGCTGAAACTAAAAAAAAAGTTTCCCTATGAAGTATGAATGAAATACGTACCTATAAAAATATAAAAGCTTATTAAACCTGTGATTATCTGGCCTTCTACAAATGAAACGTATCCAAAGTTTCGAGTTTATTTGTGCTGTACGGAAAACTTTGTAAGTCGATAAAATTGGTAGTTTTCACAAAAAAAAAATTTTTTAGTTAGTTAGTTGCCATGTTATTTTTTCTTGGTGATGTTTTTTTGTTGCAAAACATAGCTATTTGTTAAATTTGATTAATCTAGTTCACTTATTATTAAGAATTAATTTAATAACAATATTTTTTATAGCGTGAAAATATATTGTGAAATATCACCTTAGGGGCGCTTAAAAAAGCTAATAGAAGGCTTTCTATGAACAAAATATACTTGCTGTATTATTGGTGAGGGTTTTTTTACGATTATAGCAACAACACGAGAAAAGAAAAATTCCTCAAACCGTAAACTTTAGCGTAATGTAATTTGGTCAATTTTTTTCTCGGAATTTTCCAGATCAACGTAACTTTTAGCTCCCTACGCCATTCCTATCATTAGCTATGCAAGAAGCCACGTTTCCAATAGGTTATAGGTAACTAAAATTGGACGTAGTTATGCAGAAAGCGTCTAATCCACAATTTGCAAAAATCGAGTTTTACATGTTTTCCTATAAATAAATAGAAGATTTCTGCTGAAAACATCTAAGCTTCAAATGCAATAGATTTTTGGTAATTCATTGTTTTACTTACCTACATTGCAGATATTTGATTTTTGTTAAAGTTAAAAAACATTAATATGTAGGATTACATATGGAATACAATTATTTTTCAATAAATACATTGATAGATTAAAAATTATCTATTTATAATACATCATAAAGAAAAAAACACTGATATTCACTTTAAAAATTCTGTAAAAGGCTTTTGTATCGTCATACTTTCAAACATCCTTTTCTCAGTTTCATCTTTATGGGGTTGGATGCTTTCTGCATAACTACGTTCAATTGACACAGGGATTTTGTGATTATATCGAAAAATGTGTAATTGAGTCAATATATTGTAGCTACCTAGTAAATAATATGATCATATCCGAATGTTTAAGGATTTTTTTTTCATTTGTCGAGGAAGACTTCCAGCAAGCCTTTCCTCAGCGCTCTCGAATCCGCTTCGATAAATTAAAAACGCGTGCAAAATTTTTATTTGAAATATTGACAGCGGACATTATTCCAACCGTCCCGACTGCTTCGTCCAAACAGACATCAATATTAGCCCCAGCATGAATAAGCGTTGTGTTTCTTTGTGCTGTATAAAGCTTAGAATAAAGTCATAAAACATCGGATGCGAACGCCATATTCAAATTCGACCAGTCCGACAGGTATTGAGAATATTCTAAATCATACATTATACATATTTGAGTCATCGCTTCTTTTATTATTCTTTTATTTGTGTTTCAAAAGTCACGAAATAATTGTTTTGTCAGCTAAATTTGTCGTGCCGGTTTTTTATGAGTTGTTTATATATTATATGTAAATATATGTATGTAAGTCTTCCGGGATGATTCAAATAAATATGAAGAAGAGTTTCTGATAATTGGTTTTGATTACATGTAGAGAATTGCAAGATGAGATAAAGTACCATGCCGTTAGTGTTTGAAAAACCTATGTAATAATATTATAAATTAATTATTGGCCACATCAATCTTAACGCTGCCAGAATGGACTCCCTCTTGATGGCGTTTTGTAGAAATGAGGCCTAATATACTCCATTAATATTTTCTTACTTACATTCTTTATTTATTTTTACTTTTTTTTATTTTTATTTTTTATCATCATTATTATTATTTTATTTTCATATATTTTTTATTTTATTATTTACTTATTTATTTATTTCTTATGAATTTCTGTTCATTATTATTTTGTTACTATTATTATTACAATGTATTGATATCAATTATGGAAGGTATTGCATTGCACTACTCCTGCATACCTTCCGGAATAAAACTTTTATTATTATTATTATTATTATACAAAGATGGTAGCAAAATCGGAAGAAATTGAATAATAATATTAATAATTTTCAAATAAAGTATGAGATCGATTAAAATGCCGGTTTCTAATAAGGTATCGGTGGCTGAATCAGCATAGGCGTTAATTCTGGATACTCGTATATCAGAGGTTCCGAGCTCGAGTCACGGTTGCGAACTTTTTTCTTTTACTTTCTGGTTTTTTTGTTTCATATTTACGATGGAGATTATTGATATTATTTCAATAATTAACATAAAAAATAAAATAAGCATAAAAGCTTTAAATTCGATTTTAATTCAATAACAATATTAAATGGATTGCTTCCATAGCGCCGTTTTCGTGGAAAAATCACCTCGAGGGCTCTTTAAATCTTTATTAATGTAACTTATTACTTATCACTTACTAGTCACTTACATCTAGGACTTTTGGCTAGTAACTAACTACTGAAACTTATAACTAGTGACGTACGAGTACATCTTAAACTTATAGCTAGTAACTTACAACTAATACTTAAAACTACTTAAATACCTCTTAAGCTTTCAGAGGTTTCCTTAGATACTATATAATTAACTAACAGTTTTTTTTTTAAATTTTAAATAAAAAAAAATATGAAATAAAAATTGTAATTAAAAAGTGCTACAAACAAAATAAAATATTGATCCAATTATGTTTATTAATAATGAGAAAACAATGGAATAACATTTAAATTAAACAAAAGAACAGAGAGAAGGAAACAAATACTATGAATTAAAAGAGACAAAACGTCAATGTATGTATATATAACCGCACACTTTGTATATTTTTTTAAATTTACTTTTGTACCCCGATGATGCTTAGGTTAAACGAAACCGGTCGGTCATATAGAAATAAAATAATATCCGTGGTCTTTTACAAAGTTATTTTTTCATTTCTTTAAATATGTCAAACCACAAAGAAATTGTACGAAAGATAATAAATAAAATAATCCTAGTTTATAAGTTTCTAATGTTTTGTTGAAAAGCACCACAGATAAAAATGTTTGGTGAAAACGGCGCTTTACAAATTATTCAATAAACGATTTACTGTAGGCGAAATAAAATTACAACTTGATTATCTTAATACTTAATATCATCGCGTTGTTTCCTTAAAGGGGTAAGCAGCGATGGTAAACTGAATTCACCTTAAATTCCCATGAATAAATTAGTCACTTAAAGAATATTTTGTTGTTATTATTATTTTTAAATATTTGAATCCACCCGAAGGCAACATGCGCAATAAATCGTGCACATTCGGCGCAGTAATGTCGTGAGAGGTCCGCTCAAACAAATTTTGTCATGGACCGAGAATTATTTGGTTGTTTGTCTTGTTCCCATTACCGGACGGGACCTCCTAGTGGCCGCCGAGGAAAGCTTCATCTACATAATATTATTGCTACAAACTCCGATACACAACACAACTCGTATTGGTAACTGACTCGGGCTCGATGAGGATTGTTCGAACTCATATGTGGGTGGGTACCTATGTTTTTTTTGTCAAATACCACCTCAAAAGCTCTTTATAAAGCTTGAAAACAACTTACGCTTAAACATTTTTTTTCTACATATTTCGCTTAGACGGCCTCCCTGGTTGAGTGATAAGACGCTCGTCAACAAATCCAGAGGTCACTGGTTCAATCCCGGTGTGCAAAAAAAATAAATAATATGTGTCAGTATATTTGCTTCACTTTCCACAGTGGTAAATACGCTATGTATCGCCCTGCTGAAAGACCACAATTCAGAATCGAAACGTTGCTTGAAATGGCTTTAGCTATGTTTAATGACCAGATCTGAATAGCCAGGTACTTTCCAACCTTCCTCTTCTTCATTTCCTTCCCCTCCCCACTATCTTCAACATCACAACATACCCCGTTTGGGGATGCCATAGTCTCTCTAGCCCTAGGCGGTTGGGAGCAGTTGGGACTCTTGGGTGTTCACTATAAAAATATTACCATGGGTATATATTTTAATATAATAATAATAATGTAAGTATATTTTGTATAACGCCGTTTTAGTGAAAAATCTCCCGAACGGCACTTTTCTATTATTAATAGGCTCTATCTTACAAATTATAAGATTCTATTTCAACAATAATTAATGTTGGGCAAATTACACCCCCCGATCTCATCAATCAACGATTTAAAGTATTGTATGTATTCAATGCATTTGATTAATGAGTTTGACGTGGCGTGAAAATTAACATTTCATTTATTTAATCTATCTACGCAGAGATAATAAACAGAACCGTGCCTACCGGTAGGCCAACACTGCTATTTAAATATAAATTTTAGTTTTAAGGAGGTAAATTTAGAGTTCATTTAGAAATAATTTTGCCTACTTTAGCCTTCTGTCTCAAATGTGCCGACATTATTATAGAGTGTGCTGATGTAGATATTTTTGTCGATGATTTGTACAGTTTCAGAAAAAATGTCCGGCCGTGGTTAAAAAATATGCAACATTGTTTGGGGTAATTATATTATTATTTTGTATATATTTTTTGTCTCTCTTTGTGTATCTTGTTTTTGTTTGTGTTATTTATCATTGCTTTGGTTTTTGTAATTTTATATTTGATGTATCCGTTGTATTTGTAATTACTGTACACAAACTGAGTTTTTATAGCAAAATTGTTTTCGCGTAAGTGTGAACATCTGTTAAAACCCAGTATAAATCAATAAATAAAGCACTAAGAAAATAGAGCAGAGATGGTTTGGGTGTGAAGAGTGAATGGATGGATAAGGAGGTGGTGGGAGAATAAATAAAGCGCAGTTGGATGGTAGTCGATGTCGAGGACATCCCAGAAAGACATGGCACGATAAAGCGAATCGTATATTAGAGTAGTGTCGTGTCAACAAATGGATTAAATAATATAAATGGGTGGGTTGATTATTATGAATTGAGTGTGTCCCAGAGATAGGTGTGGTTTTATCCACCCTGTGTGCCCTTACCAATATATAACGCTATGGTTAGTTAGTTTTTAGTTAATTAGTTGAGGGAAATGAAAGACCCAACGCCAAAATGCTAAACATGTGGTTGAGTAACGAAAAGTCCATGTATATTTAAAAACACCTCATTAATTTTCAGTAAAAATAATTATGTCCATTAATTATTATTTTTTTTATTTTTTAATTTTCTAAATACTATTTAAGAGATACATTATTTTTTAATACATATCATTTTGATACTTGGACATATTAAAAAAAGAAGTAGAAAGCTATCACTTTGTGGTTTGACATATTTAAAAGAATTAAAAAATAATTTCGTAAAAGAGCAAGGATATTATTTTGATTTTTATAACTGACTGGTTTCGCTTAGCCTAAGCATCATTAAGGTATAACATTAATAAGCTTAGGTTTAATTTACGAAGCGAAACCGGTTGGTCAAAAAAATAGAAATAATATTCGTGGTTTTATAAAAAATTATTTTTTCATTTCTTTATATAAATACATTTTTTTTAAATTACTGTCAGAAAGACTGTCGAGTTTTACATATACCTGTACATATATTGACATTTGATAATCTGTTCTTTGTAATTTTAGGTCAATTTCACCAACATACTTATATTTATTAGTTGTAACTCCGTCGCCAGACTTAGAAGCCCTACACATATTTTCCATATTCATAGTGTCGCATTTTATTCATAACACTGTAATAGAGTCAAAACTTTAAAATGCCTCACAGTACTTCGCGAACAATAGAACCGTATAATCATATCACGGTCGATGGAAGGAAGCATGTTTCCTTGAAATTACCACTCAAAATTGGTTTCACACAACAACAAAGTGTAAAAGATGTGTTTCACAAATTCCCATAGCAAATAATAACCATGTCACGCTGTGTTTTCGAAAGTGCGACACTACCCCGAAACAATCGGCGACCCCCTACCCCCCACACCCCTGCCCGCCCCCGCTGGCAGCTCCCCAACTCAGCGTGATGAGGCGGCCGCCCGCTCGGTTTCTGCTGCATTAAACTATTAAACATTAAGCGATCTATTCTATTCTATTCCGGAATACTTGGAAACAGATGTTTATGCACATAATATGCGACTCTGCCCACATCAATTCCTGGTCAGCTGCAGGACCGCCGCGAGGGATACCCGCAGCCGCTCGTGGTACTACGCTGACCACACGATCGAAGAATAATATTTTTCGAATTGTTTTGCTTTTACATTTTTGTTTCCTTGCATATTTGCTTTTCTTTTACCTTATTTCACTTTTTTTACATGTTGCTCTCTGTTATTGTTATGGCCTGTTCCCTGTATAATATCACGGTGAATAATTGTTTCATAGGCAATGACGTTACATATATAGACATGTTATAGCCTTAGAATATTAACACAAAATGTGGCAAGCAAAACACACACGTTACCAGTAAACCATTCAAATATCGGTCATGTATGTCAAAGATTCATAGAATATATGTGTATGAACGAAACAGTTCCGAAGTTCGGACCGCGTTCCATACTTGCTTGAAACGACCTCAAGCGACGCGTGACCGTTTAGTACTAAATCGGTTTAAACACCGATCACACCAACTAGCGTGATTATTGCTTACCACTTTGAGAGCGTTACAACGTGTTTATATTTATGTAACGTCATTGTTCATAGGTATGTTTTTAAAATAAACAAAAAACTCATTTCTGCATAGAGTCGTATCTATAAATGGAGATAATAACTTTATCTTTATGGAAAGCCCGCAGATTATGTTTGTAAAAAACGTATTTCTTTTTGCATTTTTGTAATAATTAGCACATTTCAATTTACTGCCTTTTCTATTTACTTTTAATCATTTGCTATTTTACCCCACAATATCAAAAATGTCACTGTACATCTAAGTAGAATTTTAGTTATTTGCACATTAAAGTTTACCAGAAAACTAATTATTACTCATATACTTTTTGACAATATTAAATACAACTAATTATTATAACTTATATACAACTTGAAATTACATACAAACATATTCTATATAGTTCTTACAAACTCGTTTTTATTTATTGATTGATGGAATTTTGGTGGTTTCCCGTAGCGCATTATAACATTCTATCCCCTTATAAAGTAAACTGTTCTGTGTATTGGATTTATTATTTTTTTTTTAGTTTGATGGTTGTGTATTTTGAAGGTGTATGAGTGAAATAGATATTGCGAGCTCCCAAAGTCTGGAAACAGCCTCCATGTTAATGAAGTGTCAATATTATGAATAGTATTTTCATTCAAAGTTTGTTTGAAATAAGAACAAATTAATCAAACCATCCATATACACCAAATTTGAATTTTCTTACGTGGTTTTACTACCTACACCTACGTCTTAGTTGCATTATTTTCTTAAAAACAAAATATTATAAATATAATATTATGCGCATTATTTTAAATAATAATATATTTCAGTTTAATAATGAATTAATCAGTCGAGAGAGCTCACTACTTTTCGGAACCATTTTAAGAACAAGGTGAGTACCTCTACAGGTTCTAACATAGAGACTCTTCCTTTTTTAAACGAACCTATTCTATATTTCTAGACGCTCAGACCGATACCTGCATACGACATCATAAATATATACACGCCAAAAAAGGAGTGTTTCTACCCAAAACTCGGTTACTTCTGATAAATGAAGCAGTCATGAAGGCCACGGAATTAATTGAGCCACCGGTTAAGGGGATCGAGTTCACGAGGCCGCCCCTTGATTTACCCGCCTGGGTGCGCCGCACACCTTGCACTCGGGAATGCGGCCCTGTCGGCTGACCACACGCACAGCTCCGGCCTGCAAGGGCCTACATGATGTATCGCTAAACAAATGGCCTGTTCAGTGTTCAGACTGCTCGGGCCTGTTCTACTATGACGTCACGCAATAAACGGGAATACTATTACATGTCGCCGGACTTTTGTGCAAGGAACTGAGCCGGGTTCATGGAATCCTCGAAGCAACGACTGTGAGCGCTGATTTATGGAGACGAGATTGAAATATCAAGAAAG
This sequence comes from Drusus annulatus, assembly GCA_022651775.1. Lineage (NCBI taxonomy): Eukaryota > Metazoa > Arthropoda > Insecta > Trichoptera > Limnephilidae > Drusus > Drusus annulatus. Next base: position 16,567 of record JAGWCC010001345.1, read on the forward strand.
CGCTCTGCTTACTATTGACACGGAGGGAATGATGTATTTTAATGAAAATACTGGAAAATGAACAATGCATGCGAATAACTTCTGGAACAGGCTTTTGTAATGGTTAGGTTTTTTTTATTTGTTTGTAAACCTGATGAGCTTCACATAATTTTTTATCCAGCATTTTTCCTGATGAAAAATCTCATTTAATCTGGAATTTGATTGAATAGATAGGTAGGTACCTACATATTTTTGTCGGAGGAATGTACTATTTCAAGACGGTATTATCAATACGAAAAATTGATTCTATTCATTAACAACCTTAATGTTAATGATAATAAATATTTTGTGGTCTAAGCTTTTGATTTTGATTACGGGTTCGATTAGTTACGCAACTAAAATTATAAAGTAACCAACAAACATCACGCCGTTTCTCCTCAAAGATAGGCAGAGAGGGCGGGCCACCATTCAACTATGTCTTTGCACATACTCCATGCTTCATTCACATTCATACGTCGTCTTATACATACATTTCTGTTATTCTGACTCTTCATATGGCCCGACTCAAGTATTTGGTTCACTTAATCGTACCTTTTTCATTCCTCAGGCGTCCCCGACTTCTTTTTCCATCCACTTTCGCGTAATGTATTATTATCACACTCGTTTATTCGCTCTACATACCCAAACCATCTAAGCTTCCCTTTCTTGATTATATTCATTAGGCTTACATCAGCCTTGCATTCTTTCCGGATATCCACATTTTAACACGTTCATACATAGTTTTACCGCACATACGCCTCAGGGATGTACAGTAAATAATAACATATATGGGCCCTAGGCTCTGCCAGTCTGCGTGTTATGATGTTAATTGAACCTTACAAATAACTTTACAACTACAAAAATAATTATTCTACAATCTTCTTGATTAATAAATTTATGCATGTTGATAAACAGGTATGCAATGTATGCATGTTTATCAATAGGCATGCTGGTAGGGAATTCCTAGGAAAATATATGAGAAAAAAGCATGAAGCATTATGAAAATTCTATAAGGCTACGCCAAACAAAAATCAACAAAACCTTTAAAAAGTGGATTAACACATTTATTTTCCTTAAGAAAACAAAAACCGCATGGGCGACCTGCGACTTTATTAATATTATTTACGATTTTGCAAAGAAAGTAACCAAGTTAACATTGTTTGAGTCCGGTAAACACAACAATATGTCATATCTGTGCTATAACATTTGCAGGTATCGCCGCCATTGTGTTCGATTCCATAGTAACATTATTTAGTCAAAATAGACGCACGTCCCTCAGGGATCAGGGCTTTGTCATCTCATAGAAAATATCAACAAAGGACAGATAGCTATCCGTCATTGTCACTTTAATGTGGGGAGATCTCTTGTGTTGGCAAACAGTTGTTCATACTCAATTTTAAAATATCTGCATACTTACGTACAAATATTTTGTAATATGGTTTTTTGCTGTTGTAACTACATACGTAGGTATTTATTTTGCATGATTTGATTGTTTTAAGGCGTTTGTAACACGTCCTTTAGTAATATAATTATGGTTGGTAAAATAAACAAAGAAACGCTTTAAAATTAATATCGCGAAGCAGAAATTTGTTTTTTTAAGTCTAAAACTTCCAAATCTCTCGAACCCGGGGGTTCTAGCCTAATGAAATTGCGCAACTTCTTCTGTCCGGAATGTAAAAATCAACGAAACAATTCATGAGCTATGGAGATTTTAATGACATGTTCGTTCTAAGAATTAATATGAAGTAGAAATTAAGATTTGTATAGCGCCCTTGAGGTGATTTTTTTACAAAAACGGCGCTATACAAATTATCCAATTATTATTATTATACTGTTGGAAATAAAATAAATGAAGCCATTTATTTTATTCTAGATTCTGAAACCCAAATATAATATCACATTTAAAAATAAATTTAAAAAAAACTGCTGCTTCGAATAAAAGGATGGGGTGGAAGAATGACTTGTTAAATATCTGGAAAAATAACACCCGTCAAATAATGGGAGGGGAAAGAGATTTGGGAAGATATGGGGAAGAGGAAGGTTGGTAAGTATCATACAGCGCCCTTGAGATGATTTTTCCCATAAAATACGCCATAAAATTATTCAAATATTATTATTATTAAATATACTTCGCTATTCAGATCTGGTCACCAAACACGGCTAAAAACATTTTAAGCAACGCTTGGATTCTGAATGGTGGTCTTTCATCAGAGCGATACTGAGAGTATCTACCAATCTGGCTGCGAATATACCATATATTATTTTATATTAACGAAATGTAAAATATAACTACAAAGTGTTCCATTTCAATAACAGTGGCATAATTTCTTTGAAAAACACTAAAAAAATATTCGACAAATCGTTCATCCTCACCCAAAGCAACAAATAGAGACGATTGACAAGCAATTATAGTCATTAACACAATATCAGTTTTTAGGAAACGTATCAGTTTGCGCACATGTGACGTCTTTACTCGGAAGACCCCAATGGTCAACTTGAAATTCACTGCACCATTAATCACATGACTTCTAAGTGTGTGTCCTAGAAAACCGCATGTCGAGGAAGCGAATGCACCCAGCTCCTACTAACGTATTTATCATGCTTTGCTGTTTGACACCGGACGCATCATGAGCGCCATTGAACATAGAAAATAGTCGCACCCCAATAATGGGCACAGTTTGCTGGTGGCATCTTCATTTCACGGAATTTGGCAAATATAGGCGCGCGGGCAGGTACCCTTATTGTCCGCCCTGTGTTCGGTCAGCATCTGTCTATTGTGGACGGTAATGGCATGTAATTCATCATACTGCAGAATGACTTCTTCTGTGTCCCGTCACGTGGGGAACAGGGCGTTGCTAGAAAGGCAAGAAAATGGATGCAACCAACTATATTTCTCACATTATAATATATGTTTTACAACTTCTTCTTCTTGTTACGTTTCCTGTCGGAGGTTGGCCATCATTAGGACAATCTCCACCCTGCTGACTGCAAATTTGATAACTACATATTGTATTTATACCCGGCATCCCCGAGTTTTGTACTTTTGTATTATTTTGTAAACAATACTTTCCATGGCTTTTATTTGATAAAATACTAGTTATTATTATTATTTTTTAATTGGTACTTAGTGGATTCGGTATTTAAACAACATATATATCGTCGCTGGAAAGGCAAAAGGGATTAAGCGACACTTTGGTCAAGAATGAGTTAAATATGCAGTTTTTCCTTTTGCATTGAATGCGTTTTGATTCTGAAGACTTTTGTGGCCCTCTAGCCATCTAAAATACATTTATCATTTGGAAGAAGTCTTGACTCAAGCGACATAAGTTTTGGAGTTTTTTCAGCTTTTTGTCGCTTCAGGTAACTCAGTGAGAGCGTTGAGTTACTTAAGTGAACTTTTTTTTCAAAATCCAACCAGGTACTGAAGATCTACGAATTTCTTTGTATTTAAAAAAAAAAATGACATGGTGTAAACTTCCCAAAATGACACTTCAGCCATTTAGCATATACGAAATGTAGATATCTTTAATATTTATATATTATGTTGAAAGGACTTTGCTTAGGTAGGTGCGTGAATAGGTACACTGGCGTTCAGGGAATTTTATTCGTTTACAAAATCTATCGATTTTACTTTCAGAATTTTTTTAATTATTCACCTTTCAGGCGTTGAAAATATTTTTTCTATGCGAAATTTATAAAACATCCAAAAATTGAAAAAAAAACCTTTTTGTTCTGAGTAGGCAATCAAAAAGTAATTTTAAATGTCTCCGCGCATCCCTGATCATCAGGTAATTATGCTAGAAATTTCCATTTCCAATCATTAAATAATATTTTGTTGTGGTACTGCAGTGTCTCTGCCTACCCTGTAAGATAAATGCGTTCCACAGTAATGTAGCTAGTTATTTTAGAGGTGTTTCGGACTCTCATCCTGAGAAATAGCTCTCCACAGAAGACTGCACGATATCGTGTCTGTATTATTTATTTTCTTAAATATCAACCGATATTACCTCTGACCCCGGCGTGGTGTACCTACCTAACCATTTCATAACCATTGCTCTTTGGGAATTCTACATGCCCTTCAAATGACTTAGCTTAGATTGACAAAATAATATTAATTATTTACTCTATTGAGCCTGTTACAAAGATAGAAGTGTACATGACAATATCCGACAAGATAAAACGTGGGGAAATTCGGTTGAAAAAAAAATTGGAAATTTTCAGAATAATTGGTAATTTTAAAAATTAGATAAACGACTTTTTTCAGTGGTCCATAGGTCGTTCTTCTTCTTTTGGTGCATTCTCTTATCGAGGTTGGCTATCATCAGTGCGACAAAGATAAAATATAATAAAAAACATCTTCACTACGTAGGCTGCAGCTTGGAACAACTGAGCGTACATCAACTTTCACCAGCCACCTAACTATTTCACACTGGATTATCAGTTCGGTAATTTTGTATTTGTCGTTTTTCATCAAGTGGCCAAGATTTAGCAAACTAGCGTTACATCCTCTGTATATTCATAAACGTGGCTAGAAAGTAATAATAATAATAACAGTGTATATTGCGCAGTTTTGTGATATTTCACCTCAAGTGCGCTTCATACTAAATTAATTATGCTAATAAGATTAACTAACAGGGAGAAAATAATACAAAATATATATACAAATTAAAACTATCTAAAATCATAATCGTTATCATAAATCACGAGAGTAATGGTTATTGTTATATTTTTTAACTTTTAAAACTTCGCGACATTTTCAAACAATTAAGTGCCATATATACCAAATATTTATGCACAGAAATTAAAAAATAACTTTGTGTAAGAACACGGATATTTTTTTATTGATCGACCGGTTTTGCTCATCATCAGGATACAAAATTAAACCAAGCAAAAAATACAAAGTGTGCGTTTATATATACATACAGAGGAAGAAAAAATAAAAAATAAAATAACATAACAATGAGAAAACAAAAGAATAACGTTTAAATTAAAAATTATAACAAAGGAACAGAGAGAAAAAGAGATAGAAATATGAACTGAAAGAGACAAAACGTCAACTGAGAAGGTGATGAAAGAATAATGATAAATTGTATGAGTTTACAGGAAATATTTTGAAAATTAATTAATACCCTGATGATGCTTAGGCTTACGAAACCGGTCTGTCATAAACATAAAAATAATATCCGTGGTCTTACTCAAAGTTAATTTTTCAATTCTGTATATATGTCAAACCAAAAAGTGATTGCTTTTTACGAAAACATAATGAAAGGTCAAATTTAAAATAATTTATTTTAGCTAGTTATATTTTTAATTAGTTAGCCAGGCAAAATTTCCCGATTTTTATTATTTTTATTTAACTTGTGCTTTGGTCTATTTTCCACTTCGGTTGACTGCGAAGAATTTGTAAATGAAGAGAACAGTTCGGATATTACGCATTGCCAAGTAGAACATGTTGTCAAACATTCTTTGTTCAGAACATGCCGGAGCGTTTCGGTTTCGCAATAAAGGAGAGCCGTTTCAAGGGCCAGAACATGTCGCGAACATTGTTGCTCGGATGTGATCTGCTTTGTTGGAGAGATGTCGCTACAATGTGGGGAAATGAGCCACCCAGTGTAATTATTTTTGTGCAAAATAAAGGTTGGCGAAAAAAGTAGATTGGCGTCTACTATTGATACGCTGGAAAATAAAATTTATGTGAATAACGCACAAGAATCTCAACTGCCCGAAACCAGTGGGACTGCGGCATCCCTAATTGGGGTGCGTTGTGAGGATAGAGATAGCGGGGAAGGGAAGAAAATGGTTTAGAGGAAGTTTCGGAAGTACCTGGCTATTTAGAGCTGGTAACAAAACACAGCTAAAGCCACTTCGATCAACGTTTCGATTATGAATGGTGGTATTTAACCTAGGCATAATAAACTATCTACCACTCTACATCCGATATTTAGGCGAATATGTTAAGAAATACCAAAGGGATGCGCAGAGTGAATAGTAAGTTAGACATTAGTACATATTTTATTTGATTCTTAACTTAACCCATATTTTAAGGGAGGTATTTTTAGTTTTGCAGAAAGGGTTTTTTTTTTATTTTTATTTTTTTATATGAATACCGCACAAGAGTCTCAACTGCTCCCAAACGTCTAGAGCCAGTGAGACTATGGCATCCCCAAATAGGGTATGTTGTGAGGCTGAAGGTAGTGGGGAGGGGAAGGAGATTGGGAAAAGGAAGGTTGGGATGTACCTGGCTATTCAGATCTGGTCACTAAACACGGCCAAAGCCATTTCAAGCAACTTTTCGATTCTAAATGGTGGTCTTTCACCAGGGCGATACTTGAAGTATCTACCACTCTGGAACGTGCCGCAAATATACTTTTATTATTTTCATATGAATTAAATGTGTTATGACACATATTAATTAAATAAAAGTTATTGGCGCACGCCGGGTTTGAACCCGCGACCTTTGTATTCGTAGTCGAGCGTCTTACCACTCGACCATGGAGGCCGTCAAACCGTTTAACCTTTGTTTCGCATGAACATATCATTAGTAGTTTACTTCCAGTTATTTCTGTACTTATCCACACAAAAAATAATTACAATATGCATTTTTTCGTTTATTTTGACGCCTCTTTCAATCTATGGTAAAATAAAATTATGTTGTACCATTTTACTAGGGTTGGTAGTTTTTTTAGCTCACTAATATGGCATTTACGGTGAAATTAAAATAAAAGACTTTCTTAATGTTTTTTTATATTTTTTAGAAACAGATGGAAGCAAATAATAAAAAACCATTAACATTTATTTAATAACGTTTTATATTTACAATGAGAGAAATCCAGTTTAATTGTAACATATCGTTGTCGGAAAGGCAAAAGGGCTGAAGCGCCATTTTGGAAAGTTTACACCAAAGCACTTTAAAGTTTTTTTTGTTTGTTTTTAGCACCTGGTTAGATTTTGAAAAACAAAGTTAACTCAAGTAACTCAATGTTCTCACTGAGTTACCTAAAGCGAAAAAAAAAGCAAATATATTTTAGATGGCTGAAAGGCCACAAAAGTCTTCAGAATCAAACAAAAGTCAGAGCTTTCGATCAGAGAAAAAAAAAACTGATCAATTGCATACTGCATATTTAACTCATTTTCACCAAAGTGTCGCTTAAACTCGTTTGCCTTTCAAGCAACGGTATATTAAGAAGGCGCTCTAATAAAAATATTATTTTATTTTCTTTGAAGATGTTACGCATTTAATATTACTAGTGAGCAATATGTATATACTTATAAATGTATTTTCTACGCAGTTATTAGATACTTACGTCATGATTTCTTAACATTGTAAAACTGTCGTCTAAATTATGCAAAGATAAAATATAACGATATATTAAAAATGCGATATTAATTTTCCTCGATATTACAACAAAAAGCAATCAACGTCTTGCAAAATGGTGTGGCGCTCGTTCGTGATGAATGAACGGAGATAATTGGTCCGTGCCGGGGCAAAGCATAAATAATTATTCAAATCCGTGTCGTAGGGTGTAAGTGACACTCAGATTCCGTCACTTCGGATGCCTATCATCTTATCAACTTGAAGGACCATATTGTTGTATTATATCTTACAGGAAAATAATACGTCACCATTAAACGAAAAATGGAAAACTAACTAGAATGTAAGTAAGTCCAAAGTGATGGTGTTTGAAAGAGAGAACAGTGTGCAATATAGTTGTAAATGATGAATACTTGGAGCAAGTGGATGAGTTTGTGTATTTAGGAAGTATGTTTGCAAGAGACGGAAAGGCTGATAAGGATATTGAAAGAAGGGTGAATGCAGGAAACTCCATTAATGGAGGACTGAACGCTGTTGGGGCAAATAAGAAATTGTCCAAAGAAGCGAAGCTAGCAGTCCACAATGAAGTGCTTATACCAACCCCGATGTATGGCAGTGAGCCATGGAACTGGCAGAGGAAGGATGAAAAAAGACTGAATGCTGTGGAAATGAGATCTTTGAGACGGATGTGCGGTAAAACCATGTGTGACCGTATTACAAATGTGGATATCCGGAAAGAATGCAAGGCTGATATGAGCGTAATGGATAGGATCAAGAAAGGGACGCTTAGATGGTTTGGGCATGTAGAGCGAATGAACGAAGAAAGGAGTGTGAAAAGAATATATGATGCGAAAGTGAATGGAAGAAGAAGTCGAGGACGCCCGAGAAAGACATGGCACGATCAAGTAAATCAAATACTTGAATCGGGTCATGTGAAGAGTCAGAATAACAGAAGAGTATGTATGAGACGATGTATGAATGTAAATGAAGCAAGAAGCGTGTGCCAAGACAGAGTTGTATGGCGGTCCGTCCTCTCTGCCTACCCCTGCGGGGAAACGGCGTGATGGTTAGTTAATTAGTTAACTAATTTTCAAAACAGAGAAGAAAGTATCGAGAAACAAAAAATAGATCGGTTAGTAGCTGAGTGGATAACGCGTCGGATTCCCAACCGGGCGTCGTGGATTCAGTTCCTCTGCTGGACAAGTCGTCCATCATTGCACAAGCAATATTCTACGCTTATTATGTTGGAAGTTAAAGGTATAAAATTAATGGCGATTGTTTGTAACCGGAAAATATTTGTCTTACTTTAAACAACAAAAAAAAAACTCCAGCTTATCCGCAATCATCAATCCTCGATCTGCTGCTAAACAAAAAGTTCGTCAATTTTTTACAACCCGCGACAAATTTAAATAACTGATATATAATACAGATTCATTGCATGTTTCAAACTAATTATTCTGCTTAAGATAAGAAAATCGCAATGAAAATTAAATTTATTTTTAGTAAATTAAAAATAACGCACGACAAATTCGAAGATCGCATTCAGTTGTTGTCATTTTGTCGCTATTACTAATAAGTAGGAGGTGTAAGCAAAACAAAATGCTGTTTCTCAGTGACGTTTGGAAATGACATTACTAAGAGTATATATATGACTAATCCCAAGTTTTTTTTTTGTTTTCTTTTATCTAATTGCGCGACTAATAACTTTTTATATTAAATAAAACAATAAACTTTGTAAAACACCACTTTATTAGAGTTAATCACCAAACAGGTTTCGCTTTTCTCAAGCTTCTTCGGGGCTTTTACATCAACTGATTGGTGATTAACTCTAATAAAGTGGTGTTTTACAAAGTTTATTGTTTTATTTAATATACAATGTCTCACCCCCAAGTTTTTGCTCCCTTCGAAAAAATAATAACTTTTTGTTCCAAAAATTTGGTAAAAACCTATTTCTTAAAAAAAAAAATACTAAGTGTAATGTTTTACGTTTCGAAGGGTGGGAATATAATGTACAATTTGATGGAACATGGAGGAAGATACGGAAGCTTAAGTTGATCAAATACTTTAAAGTGGATTACGTCAAGAGTGGGAAAATTAAAACGTGCATGAATGTGAGTGAAGCAAGGAGGCTGTGCAAGAAAATATATTTATGACGCTCCATCCGCTACACTACTATATTCTAGGGAATCATTTGGATCTGTTTTATTTCATGGCAACTATTTAAGTTTTTAATTAAAGTAGAGGAAACATTCGTTTCTAGTCAGAATTTTCTGGCATCATGCCAAAGGTGACTGTGTTTTTTTCAATCCTAACGAACTAACTAACTGACCATCACGCCGTTTCCCCGCAGAGGTAGGCAGAGAGGGCAGACCGCCATACAACTCTGTCTTGGCACACACCTCTTGCTTGGTTCACATTCATACATCGTATCATACATACCCTTCTGTTGTTCTGACTCTTCACATGGCCTGATTTAAGTATTTGATTCACTTGACCGTGCAATGTCTTCCTCGGGCGTTCTCGACTTCTTCTTCCATATTCTTTTCACGCTACTTTTTCGTTCATTTTTTCTACATGCCCTAACCATCTAAGCATTATTTTCTTGATCCTATTCATTACGCTTACATCAGCCTTGCATTCTTTCCAGATATCCACATTTTTAACACGGTCATACATGGTTTTACGCACATACGTCTCAGGAATCTCATTTCCACAGACTTCAGTATACTTTCGTCCTTCCTCTGCCGGTTCCATGCCTCACTGCCATATATCAGGGTTGGAATAAGCACTCCATTGTGAACTGCAAGCTTCGCTTCTTTGGACAATTTCTTATTAGCGCCAACAGCATTCAGTCCTCCATTAATGGAGTTTCCTGTTTTTTTTAGTATAAATCTCTCTTTCAAGGAAACTATTTGAGTTTTAAGTTAAAGTAGAAGAAACATTCGTTTCTAGTCAGAATTTTTTTATACGAAATGACCGTGTTTTTTTTCAAACCTAAGTTGAAGTTGGAGAAAGAAAAATACCACAATAATGAGACTAACTAACTAACTAACCATCACGCCGTTTCCCCGCAGGGGTAGGCAGAGAGGAAGTACCGCCATATAACTCTGTCTTGGCACACAATCCTTGCTTCATTTACATTCATACATCGTCTCATACATATTCTTCTGTAATTCTGACTCTTCACATGACCCGATTCAAGTATTTGATTTACTTGATCGTGCCATATCTTTCTCGGGCGTCCTCTACTTCTTCTTCTTCCATTCTCTTTCGCATAATATATTCTTTTCACACTCCTTTCTTCGTTCATTCGCTCTACATGCCCAAACCAGATGGTTGGATGGTTGGATCAAGAAAGGGACGCTTAGATAGCGTCCCTTTCTTGATCCTATTCATTACGCTCACATCAGCCTTGCATTCTTTTCGGATATCCACATTTTTAATACGATCATACATGGTTTTACCGCACATACGTCTCAAAGATCTGATTTCCACAGCATTCAATCTACTTTCATCCTTCCTCTGCCAGTTCCATGCCTTACTGCCATACATCAGGGTTGGTATAAGTACTCCATTGTGGATAGCTAGCTTCGCTTCTTTGGACAATTTCTTATTTGCGCCAACAGCGTTCAGTCCTCCATTAATGGAGTTTCCTGCATTCACCCTACAGTAAAAGTAACCACAATAATGAGGTTACTTTAATTTTGTTTAATCCCTTGTCCAAGCAAGAATGCAAAGGATGATAACGTTACAAGGGATCAAGATTGAAAACTGGTTAAAACAGATGATTTTTCATGTTTGGGTTCTTAAATTTTGTTTGTAATGGAACACTGGTTTCAACCCGCACACTCGTCGGTACATAATGTAAGCACCTTCACTAAAACAACAGTTTTTCACATAGAATAATACAATTCAACACCCTCCAAAGACTCCGAGAGTAAAGCGAAGAGGTGGGTTTCGCAGCGCAGGTAGGTAGGCCGCAGTAAATCAAGCTACACTCGCGTTGTCACAACGAGGGGATAAATGAGATTTTTATCGAGGGCCGGCGATAGCGGCCGCTGGCCCACGGTCGCCCGGGCTCGCGCGGCCGCGGCCCGAGACCTATGCGCCCGGCCCGGACTAGCGTTTATCGACGGTCAACTTCGGCGGAGTCGAAGGCAATGCGAGAACTATGACGATTCGCATTCTGACCGGCTTTGGATTAAAACAACAAGTTGCACAAGTTGATACTATTCTGCTTCGGCCTCCGTGGCCGAGTGGGTAAGACGCTAGACTACGAATCCAGAGGTCGCGGGTTCAAACCCAGTGTGTGCAATTTTTTTATTTAATTAATATTTGCTATTTCACATTTAATTAATTTAGAAATAATATGCATTATATTTGCGGCACGTTCCATAGTGGTGGATAATAATAATAATAAATGGATAACTTTTATAGCGCCGTTTTTGTGGGAAAATCACCCAAGGGATACTAAGAATCACCCTGGTGATTGACCACCGTTTAGAATCGAGCGTTGCTTGAAATGGCCTTAGCCGTGTTTGGTGAACATATATTCCCTTTCCACTACCTTCAGCCTCACAACATACCCTAATTGGAAATGTCATAGTATCACTGGCTCTAGACGGTTGGCAACAGTTGGGACTCATCTGTGTTCACTATAAAATTTATAAAAAAAGTTTGACAATCATTTTAGCTGGATAATTCCCAACTTTTCTCTTACCTATCTCCTTCCCCTCCCCACTACCTTAAGCCTCATAACACACCCCAATTTGGTTAGCCATAGTCTCACTGGCTCCAGACAGTTGGGAGCAGTTAACTCGCAGTAATCACTAAATTATCAATTGAATAATCTTGTATTTACCGTTTCTTATGATATGACCAAGACATTTGAGTTTTCTCCGTTTCATAGCTAGTCAAATTTCCCAATTTTTCGCTATTCAACGAAGATCTTTTAATGAAATTAAGAAAATCAGTTAAATTTACATACAAAGGGAGAACACAATATAAAAAAAAGAATATGAGAGCAGTGAGAAAACAAAATAATAACATTTAAATTGTTATTTTCTCACTGTTCCTAATTTTTTTAATACTGTGTTATTCCTTTATATATATTTATACGAGTATAACCGCACACTATGTATTTTTTGTTTAGTTTAATTTTGTACCCTGATGATGCTTAGGGTAAGCGAAACCAGTCGGTCATAAACAAAATACAATCTGTTGTCTTTTACAAAGTTATTGTTTCATTTCATTAAATATATCAAACCACAAAGTTATTGCTTTCTACGAAAATATAGAATATCTTTTTGATTATTTACCTTATCAGTTCAGGGTATTTTGACAATGGGTCTATAAATCGACAGTGAAAATATATTTTTATTACTTTCGAAAAAAAATATTTTTACGATATTTATAGTATGAACCGGGTCACAATGCCTGGAAGTCGGACATTGCCCGCGACCCGACCGACCATCGGATCTCATATACACCTAGCAAATAAAAAAGTGGACCTAATTGATGTGTCGTCTTTGTTTAGATTCATTCAAACACGATTTCCCCATTAAGTCGGGCCCCGTATCTCGGCAGATCTCGTGTCGGAGCGGTGCCGGGTGACTCCGAATGACGAGGACGATCGGCGACGATGCGGCGCGGGTGACGATCTGCGGGCACCCTGTACCATATCAAACGTATTTATTCACTATGGAGCAGTTTTTTTTTGCGACATTTTTATTAAATTGAGGTGGTATTAATTTGAGGGAGCTAACTGAGCCAGGAAACCACAAAAGAATACTTAACCCTTAAGGGTCAGCACTCAAGAATGACGCTAAACGTTACTTTGTAGCATTCTAATACAAACAATAGCATAAATGATTTATCTGCAAATTTCTATATGTAGTGTAATGGGCCACCCAATTGCGCCCATGTGCAATTTACCCCATGTCATTAACGATTCATACCAATGTCCTTTTTGTATTTCTTAATTGCATCTTTTAATGTATTTCTATCTCTTAAATTGTATAGTGAAGATCGATTTCAAAATTTTTTTGAACACGCATTATTCCATAGACCACATGTTGGACTATGATCTTTAAGTTGGCCATTACTATGACTCTCTATTCTACCCTCAACCTATTCATCTCATTCATTCCTATTCAGATCGCACTGCCGTGGGGTACTTAAATATCTTCAGTTAAAGGCTTGATTATTTTATATTTTAAATTTTTTCAATAAAAAATATTCAAGGAAAGTGATTATATTTTATTCTACATCCCCAAACAAAAGCGCGCCTTACTCGAGGAGTATCTATCGAATTCATCAGCGAACATTACAGTAGTTAGAAGAATGTCTGAGGTTTCCAGTGAATACCATTCAATTCAATTCAATTTTGTATCTGTAATCTTTTAAATCTGAAAAAAAGGTGCAGTTTAAAAACCAGCAAATGCATTTTTGGACGTTTTACCTAAAATTTCAGTTGGCATTTCATAAATAATTTAAAAGATTACTGTTTGAGAATTGTATATACTAGAAACCTTGAACATTTTTATCGAAGGAAGCAATCACTTTGTAGCTTGACATTATAATTTAAATAAAAAATATTTTTGTTTTAAGCCACTTTATTTATACACATAAAACAATTCGACCGGTTTCGGTTAAACTTAACCTTCTTCAGGAACGTAAATATATAAAGTTTATATTTATACGTTCCTGAAGAAGGTTAAGCTTAACTGAAACCGGTCGAATTGTTATATGTGTATAAATAAAGTGGCTTAAAACAAAAATATTTTTTATTTAAATTGAACATTTTTCTTACTACCCATATAGAATTAACGGATAAATAATGTGTAGTTTTGCTTGTATCCGAAAGCCAAATAGTGTGTATTTTTGGGTGCTGACCTTTAAATGCATAATATAATAATATTTAATCGTATTTAAAAATACTGCCTAATAATTGGCTCATGCAAATTTGTAATATTACGTAAAAAAATATAAATATTGTCAACATTGTTTTTTTACCTCCTCAATGCACAATGCCTCCTCTATGATCGTTTTTTGTTCGTCCCCAAAACACCCCCCCCAATGTTCAAAGTCATAAAACAATTAATATCTGGCTCCCCTTTGAATTACCAAAAAAACTTTACAAATTACGTAGATTAAAGTGTCTCAAAAAATATAAACAATTTTTTGTGTTTATAAAAACCGAAATCCCATTTCTCTATGGAATTAAAGGTTCTGTCAAAGATAAAAAAAATCTATAATTTTTTTTTCTTAGAAAAGATAAAAAAGATAATGTATGTAAAAGAAATAGCACATTTTTTTAACGTTCCAGAGGGGTAGATACTCTATTTATCAGCCTTGTGAAAGACCACCATTCAGAATCAAAACGTTTCTTGAAATGTCCTTGGCCCTTTTGGTGACCAGATCTGAATAGCCAGGTACTTTTCAACCTTCAGCCTCACAATATACTCCAATTAGAGATGTTATAGTCTCACTGGTCCTATACGATTGGGAGCAGTTGGAACTCTTGAGCGGTATTCACCATTAAAAAGTAAAAAAGACAAAATAAGGTAAGAAATCGACAGAAAATACAATAAAAACGTATGTATTTGGAAAATGTTGAAGAAAACTTAATTGTTCACAATATTGTCAAATGTAGATCATTACATATTTTCGTAAGTATACTCCTATAACATAGTTTGCCAAATAGCAAATGTTTTAGAGATTCTATGTTAGCAGATCAGTTTCAAAATACCACTCTGGTTTCTTCTTAAAAATGATTTTGGTAGGTATTTAAATAAAACAGATAACTCACGCAATTATTGTAATCGTGAAACGATAATGATTCCGATTGGTATAACGAAAAAAACATTGTAACACTTTGAAAATAATGTGACATGGGAGCAGCATAATGTTGTAGAAATAATTTCGTTCAGTTCGAATTATAGTAATTAAATTAATGCCGATTTTTGAAGCGACATTTTTGTGAAAGAAAATCACCACTAGAGTGCTTTTTACATCATAATTTATATAATCTAAAACTTATTAATAAGAATTATAATTTACATCTAAGGATTTTACAGCAAAAAAATATGAATAGTGCCGTTCAGCATATATCTAGGGACTTACAACTAAGACTTATAACTAAAACTTATCACTAATACGTACATCTAGTATATTGTCGTTGGAAAGGCAAAAATGATTAAGCGACACTTTAGTCAAAAACGAGTAAAATATGCAGTTTTGATCAGTTCTTTTTTCTGCATCGTTTGATTCTGAAGACTTTTGTGGTCCTTCAGTCATCAAAAATGTATTTACAATTTGGGAGAAATCTTGACTCAGGCGAATGAAGTTTGTCGCTTCAAGTAACTTAGTGTGAGCATTGCGTTACCTGAGTTAACCTTTTTTTTCAGAATCCAGCTAGGTACCGAAGGCTTGTGAATTTTAATGTAAAACAAAAAAAAAACCAACAGTGGAATTGTTTTTGTAAAAAAATTTTTTTGGCCTCTTTTGACTTTTTTGGAGT
>JAGWCC010001346.1:0-32310 GCA_022651775.1 Drusus annulatus
CAGATGCATTGGGATTATTGTTGTTGATTTTATTTGTACGTGTTTGATGAGGTCCATGAAAGAACGGTAAGCTTATTATCTCTGGACGAAAAGAAAAGAGGTTCAAAACCCGACCAGGGAAAAACTCATTGAATCAAAAGGATGTACTACCCTAGAAATAAATCGGTGAGGGGCGTTCCCAAAAAAAAGTGCGGAGACGTAAAAATAGAACAAATTAATTTACATTCGTTTGCGTTCAGTCGTAGTATGAAGTCAAAATGTTTAAAAATAAAGGTTTTACCAAGTATTAAAATTAATTAAATCAATTTATTAAAAAATAATCAATTAATTAATTAATTGTTCGTTAGAATTAATTAAAAGTTCATGGTGACATTACGCAGAGATCTATTGTGCGTGTTGGTCCACTGTCGGGCGGTGACTGACTGAAAAGACGGGTGAAAAAAAATTATGCTTGTCGCATCGCGGGTAATAGAAGGGGCAAAGGGTCAAGTTTGCTGTAACCAGGTTAAGAAGGGTTTTCTGCCAGAGGCGAACTTTTGAATTGATTATGATGGACATATTAAATTTAAAAAAATCGTTTTACTGTAAGATTGTAAGGGTAATTTAAGGTAAGGGTAAATTTTTATAAATCTGAAATAGGAATTAATTACTTCCCTTATGCTTCCAAAGAAAACATTATTTTTTTTATTGTTTTTACAAAACGCTCGGCGAGAGGCGGTTACTCTGAGAGTCAGTTACTTTAGTGAAGAATCATTTGGTACGACTGTTACTTTGGGAGACAGCCACTTTATGAATCGAAAAAGTATAAGAAATTGTTACTTTCGGAGAAAATCACTTGCTCTCAGAAGCTGACGCCTTAAAAGCTAGTTACTTTGGGAGAAAATCACTTAAAAAGTTCACTTTGAGAGACTGATGCTTAAAAATCTCGTTACTTTCAGATACAAAAAACTAATTAATTATTATCAGATTTTTATCTCGTGAAAACCCGCCTTTTTTCGGAGTGTTATATCATTTTTAAAATAAATTTCAATAATGTATGATAAGTAAAAGACTCTCTGGGAATGCTATTTTCCAATCTTCTTCCTCCCCCCCTACTCCCACACAGTAGAGCTATGGCATCTCCATTTGGTGACTTTATGAGTTATGAGTCTATAACAAGTAAGGGAGAAGAAAAAGAGGGGAATGTGAAGGTTACATATGGTTAAGGAACACGGCAGCCCTTTCCATCTCATCCATCCGATATTGAGGGTATTTTCCGTTTATTACATCACCGTTACTTTTGCAACCATGTTATTAATTGTGTTCTTATTATTCTGAATCTGTGAAGACTGCGTTTTAATAATGCCATGGTGATTTTTTCGAAACCGACGTCTTTGTGATATTTTTTCCCCCTCCCGGAAACCGTTGTAAGATCCAATACAATTCTTGGTAAAAACATTCCACTCCCAAGCATTCACCACACTCTGACGAGTCGACAGGTTTTTTATGGCATAAATACAATTTGTACGTTGTTAACTATAATTTAAATCCTTAATGGTGCATTTTTTATATTATTTTGTGGTTTAATGTCTTAATCAGCACGAAGATAATTATATAGATTCTAGACTTCTACCGATAAAGTGATTCATATTGAAATGATTACTAAACGTCATGCTTTTACATACTTGGATATCTGTTAAGTCAAGTTTTCTGAAAATTCAATTTGCGAAGGCGTTTCATAAAACAACTGATAAAATGAAATATCTAGGAATAATTATTAATTACAACCTAAAATGGAAAAGATCGTATCTGCCATACAATAAAACATAAATGTGTATGTGTGTGAACGAATCAGAATTTTTATTTAAAAAAAAATGCAAAATACATTTCGCATTAGTAAAGTCTACTCGTATTCTTCAATAACCCATAATCAGTTTGGAGCAGGATACAAAACTAGTCGATTTCCATAGAAATTGTTCAAAAACAAATAATAAAATTATTGTAAAAAAGCCTCTAGGCTACCCAACTGATCGCCTATTCGTAGAATTCTAAGTTTCTACATCTAAAGGCCCATATTTAATTAAATCGTTTATCCAATTTACAGAATAAATACATAAATACCAATTTATGACTGAAAACCGTACTAGACTTAAATATATATAAATGTATTTCCAAGTCCGAAACTAAACACTTATTTTGCACAATAAACCAAAATGTTGATAATTTACGCGACAGTACTCATCTCAAAGTGCCCATTAAAACAAATTGCATTTAGTGCGGGGAATGAAAATTTATACGTTTTATTATTACAACTGTTTCACTTTCCTAAGATATAGTCCAACTATTACAAGCAACGAGAGTGATAATTTTTCAATTATTGCTTAAGCAACATTTTCCTCTTAATCATGATGGTAGTAAAGATTTTCAAATATTTTTAGGTCATTGTAACCCAGGAATATTTTTCTTTCTTATAAAAAATATGTATATTGACAGCAGTAAACGCATGTTGGTTAATTAATTTATAAGCATCGTTACAGTTTATGAACAATATTGATTTATTTTTTATATCTACTCTGTTAAGTTTTTTTCTATTTACAAATAGGATAAAACTGATAGGTGTTGAATTTATAATCTATATAAGGATCATTTAAAAACTCCATTAGATTATTTTTTTCAATGTATACAACAACATTTTCATGGATACACTAACTTTCTTTTAATTTAACATAAAAATGACAAATTTACATGCATCTGCATGAGTGTTTTATATCCTTGACGCGGAATGCTGTAAATATGATTACTTTAGGTAATAATATGTTATTTTCGTAGAAAGCGATAACTTTGTGGTTTGACATATTTAAAGAATTGAAAAAATAACTTTGTATTAGACCACGGATATTATTTTAATTTGTATGACCAACCGGTTATATTAAATTGTTGTATATTAAAAAAACCGATCGGTCATAAAAAATAAAATGATATCCGTGGTCTTATAAAAAGTTATTTTTATAATTTATTAATCTGAAGATGCCCGTAGCAAGTTGAAATCGGTTGGGTTTGGGTGGAAAAAATATTTTTCAAATGTATTATATATCAATATATTATTAATATTTACAGCACAAGACTCTTAACTGCTTTCTACAATGACTTCATCCGAAATATTGCAACAAACAAATAAATTGTTTTGCTCAACTTAACCCAACATGCTACGATGTGAACTTGAAGTGCCAACCTACAAGATAAAAAACATTTCTCCGCATCTAAAAAGTTAATACTTTTTACAGAGTTTCAGTCTGTGTAAAAATGTCTATCTAATTTAAACCTAAGATGTTTATTCGCGAAATCATCCATCCGTAAAAGAAGCGAGGAGCTTAACAATGGCCGTATAATTTATCGTAACCTTCGCAAGATCGTTGTACTCCGAATAACCTTAAAAAAACCTATTGGCAGTAAACTATGGAGACCAATATAAGTCCAAAAACTACTGAGAAACGAAACGGCCTTTAAATTCACACTTCCTTTCACACCTACTTATATGGGATTGGACTCAAATTGGTTTTAGGAATACAAAGAATTCTTTAGAAAGGCGTAATCCCGAAGGTTTACTTTATCCCCGGATCCTTGTGTTTGCTTGTGAGGGAGGGTTTGTAAGGCCCCAATAGCCTAATATATATGAAGATTTAATGGGAATAAAAAAAACAATTTACTGAATTTTCAAGTCTGGTATGAATCAATTTATTCATTTGTGACCTAGTTTTTTTTTATTTTCCGTGTCTTTTTCTATTTTCATATTTTTTTAAGATTGCTAATATTCTTTTAATGGTCAATATTAATTTGTGTTCAGTAAATTTGTTTATTCCATATTAAATAAATGCTATACTGGACGTAGTTATGCAGAAAGCATCCAACCACAAAAATATGAAACCGAGAAAAGGGCTTTTGATATAATTACGATAAAAAAACATGAATATGCGTAACCGAAAAAAAATACGATAGTTGAATGTACACAACCCGCGAAAATTCAAAATTCACCTTTTCTTTTGAACAGGTCATGTATATAATTATTATTTTATTATATTTTATGTTTTACATTTTTTATATATTAAAGTAAGAAATATTATAATGTTGATTTCAAATGCTATTTAACTTAAACAAACATATTTCTTACATTTTTGTAGTGAACACTCGACACTTCATGCTTACAAATTAAAACATTTAAGCAAGACAAAAGTAATCATAAAAAAAATATTATTAAAAAATGACAAAAAAAAATCCAATGTGCTGTCCACCTAAAACGCTTCGAACTTATCCAAAAACCCATTATTTAGATTTAAATGTATATTCGATGCGAGGTGTACTATTAAATCGGTTTAATAATGACGATACTATCGGAGAACTGTCAGGTAATTAGCTCCGATAAATTGACAGGAGTCGCCCACTACGTCAATTTTATTTTGTCTCATGTCTATCCACTAGTGGTCTGATTGATCATTTGATTCTGATATTAATCTGACCGCCATGTTATAAATAATATTATAATGAATATGGCTCATGGTGTGAAACGAGATGACGGATGTAGGTAATATGAATAACACGAAACGTCGAGCTGTCATCGTAGCTTGTTCTTCCGAAGAAAGTTGCGTGGGAAAGATCTTCTATTTAGCTAGCTCCATAGATTATAGGAAATTCATCTTTTTCAGAGGTAAATAAACTTTTTAAAGTGAGAAAAGGTGACTTATTGGTTATAAAATTTTATTAACAGTTGCTGTACATTGTTCGGTTTTTAGTTCAGGGTTTTAATTTTTCACAAAACTCTAAAATATAAGGAAATAACGTTGAATCACTATAACAATTAAAAATCAGTATTATATTATATTGACGAAATATTAACTCTTATAAAAATGTTAATATTTCTTCAATATACTAGATTGAATGTTTTGACATTATCTGTCTTTATCACACGCAATCTAAAAAACATCTAAACGGTATCTGAAAAGGTTTCGGCAGAAACGTTAGTCCCGGAAAGAGTAGAGATTCTAAGTTCGAGTCTTGGTCGTAGCCTAATTTTTTTTATTTTCTGTTTCATATTTCGGTCAAAATTATTGATATTGTTTTAAAAAGCATAAAAATAAAGTATAAAGCAATATTTAGTAAATTATAACTTTTTTTAATTGCTGCTCATAGAAGAAAAGTAGAAATAGCCGGACCACGAAAAAAAAAATTGAAAATTTAAAGATTGAAGCGATAATAGCGACACTTTGATCAAAAATGAGTTAAATATGCTCGTTTGATTCTAAAAACATTTATAGCCCTTCAGCCATCCAAAATATATTTACCATTTGGGAGAAGGCTCGACACAAGTTTTAGACTTTTTAAGCTTTTCGCCTTTCGGGTAACTCAGTGAGTGCATTGATTTTATTTTTTTTTACATTTCAAAATCCAACTAGGCACTGAAGACTTACGAATTTAATTGTAAAACAAAAAAAAAACTTCAAGTACTCTGGTGTAAACTTCTCAAAATAACGCTTTAGGTTTTTTGCCTTTCTGGTGACGATACGTTTATTTTGTTTTGACAAATAATCTACATACCTTACTTTTTGCACAAACTGACCTCCTACCCTTTTTAAAGTTTCACCAATCCTCATTATCAACTTACTATCAATTTTTCGCATGGTCAAAATCATATTCTATAAATAAAGTAAAATACATTACCTATTATTTTGCCCTTCCTGTGTATTCTAATATCTGAATTAAGAACATAATTCATAAGTGACAGCAAGCATTACCTTCTTTAAAAAGCAATAATAAATCAACTCACAATAAATTTCACATATTTAATAATATTAAAAATAAAAAAAAGGTTTTTTCCAAATTGATTAGGTACGTAAATCGGTTGTAAGTTTTTCGATTACTAACATAATAGCTATATGTATAATCATAAAATAGTCATATTTCGTCTATTTATTGTCATCGGCTTCTTTATTCGATCAGATCAAAGCTGAAAATGATTACAAATCCTGTAAATGATCACCAATATTAAAAAAAGTTATTGGCCATCATTGATTTAAATATATCTGTCAAGACACTCAAATGTAGTTTTCCAGGACTGTTACGGATATCGGGCGGGACACTTCATTTGAATAATATTTATTTCTTAGTGCTATAAAAAGCTTACATTATTTTACATAGATAATCTCCTAGCCAATCAAATTGTAAATCTTAAACGTTTAAGATACCACGTGGTCGTGCCATTAATTTTACCGCTCATTTGAATTTCAAATTTATAAACGCAGATTCGAGATTCCAGTTTTTTTCACACTCTCGGTTTTTGTTCTTACCTGGCGAAAGTATTATTTGTACTTCCATATGACATATTTCAAACTTATTATTGGACTTCATGAACGAAAATTTAAGTGAAATAGGAAAAAAATATTTGTTTTATAAATAAAAGAACACATTTAAAAACTTTTGTAATAAACGCTAGAACTTTCGATTTTTATTTTTACGTTTGCCTGTTTAACCTTACTCACAAAAACAAAGCAGGAGTAAACAAGACAATGTTTGAACTTAAAACATCACTGTCGAAAGTTAAAACATATGCACCAACACATACGAGTACAATGCTAAGTTTGTGTTGTTTTTGGATCAACTCTATTTGCGTCCCATATAGCCGATTAAATCGAATTTGAGGATTGTATTTTGCCGAAAATAAATTCTCCTAAAGTATTTATTTGGAAGGAATATGGAATGGTAATTCATTTTAATGATTTTATATGGATTTTTGACCAACTTTAAACCTAAACCTAACCAAACTCTAACTAAAAACCTTGTTTATCAACATGAATCATTCCTGCAAAATGAAAAGTAAACCAAAATATATTTATTAAGGCCCTACATCTATAAATGTTAATTAGTTTTCATTTATTTAATCAACATGATAAGTTTATTATTATTGATTTAACCTTTTTTTACATTTGCACAAGAGGATAGGGAAATTTGGTAATTTGTGTTTATAAATTTAGAAAATCTTGGTGTGTTTTGTTCTTTGGTTATCATATTTTTTGCTATCACTCTTACTTAACCTTTAGAATGCCGGATTCCCGTAAGGTACAACTTCCGTCGTACCTTGCCGACTATAATTTCGTAATCACTCACTTGCGTGTCACAAAATGATGTTTTTGTCAATTATGCTCTCTTCTCGGGTAATATGTTTGTGTCATGCTCATGTCGCTGCAAAAATGTTTTTTAGTGAGAAAAGATTTTTTTGTCGTTTTATTGTATTTTAGTGTGGCTGAATAAATTTCTTATAAAGTTAAAATAATATAATAATAAAAATTTTTCTAAGAAATCAAATTAAAATTGCATGGGCTTTTCCTGTAAATACAAACAGTAATAATAAGACCTTTTTTTCAACCGTACTAACGTAAGCAAACTTTAAATATTTATTACACGACTTGTATTGATTTTAATGTAATGTAAAATATCTCTATGGATTGGTTATTTGGTTGATAGGTGATAACGGTTCATTTAAATATACGAACAACAGGTTTTAAAGGATAAACACTCCCGAAAAGATAGTGATAAATGCCCGATGACTATAGGCACACCCGGCAGACTGGAGGTTAACCTTTCACATACATAATTTTCATTGTATTAATCAAGAACTGAGTATAATTTTAAGGCATTTTGGATTTCTGAGTATACCTTAATCTCCCAAAAAGCAGTTCTGCGAAAATCACCATATAAATAATATATAAATTAAAACTATTTTTCTTTCGGGCAACAGATTTTTTAAGTTCTTCTACGTTCTAACCAGCTAATTCATAATCTATTGAACTCTCACTCAACAATTTATGATGGTATTTCTTCTTTTCGATAGTTTGCCTTCATATTTTTTATAAAAGAAAGTCGCGTGATACCACATCAAATATTTTTTCAACTTCAAAAAAAATTTACATCTTATTTAAAGCGAGCACCGTGATTATCTACGCTTGGACGTGATCTGAGGCAGGCGTGGTACCAACTTAAATATTATACAATATTATAATGTACAATTTTAATACAGCAGATATTTAAATGTCCCATGGCATGGCTCAAAATTTGGCGAAGAGGGTTCTTCAGAATTTTATAATAACTTTTTGCGTTAATCAAACACTTTTTATACACTAATATCGAAACGTTTTTCCATTAATTTTATTCGAAGAAAAGATCAATGAATTTTTAAGTTTCATGCTTTATCTCTGTATCGGACGTACATGGTCCACGATAAATGTGTAGCATTAAGATTATTTTATATTATTTATAAATGTTAATTAATCATTGTAAATGTATATTTCTCCCGGCTTGATAAAGCCCGAATGACGCAAAGCAATCGCTTCTTCAGGGCAGGTCGGCCAGAGTAAGGAAACAACAAGCGGGATGACGGGCGCGTAGCGCGGCTTGATCCCGGCCGGCCTTCGATCTTTGCGTGAGCGGTTCTGGGAGAAAATTAATCTGTCTAACCTTTTCACGGGGGCCAGGTTAATCACCCGGCCAAATAAAATATACCGGAGTGATAACTCGGCCCCCAGCTACACAACTGTCATGTTATTATGTATGTAAATGTTAGGATAAGTTAGTTATTAAGAGTTTAGCCCCAAAAAACCGGGCATTATTTGTAAACTGAATTTTTGATATGTATTTTTTAAACTTAATAAAAATGATAGAGGGGCGAAATAAAGTTGAGGTGAAAGCTGGTGGAAAGGAGAAGGGGATAGATTAATTAAATCTATCCCACAAAATTGCCAGCGACCCGGAAAGAGAGAGAAAGGGGGAAACAAAATTCCCCCATACAAATCTCCCAAATCCGTGGTCGCGCTCTGGAGCGCAATATTAATTGCGCAAAAACCAGAGGAAGGCAGATCACCAGCATCCTCCGCCAGTACCATTCACCTTGACTCATCTTCGCCCTGACATCGCCTTCAACTTGACTCCTGACTTTTATTTGACCATCGCCTGCCCCCCCTGGACCGCCTGACTACACCTCTTTCTGGACCAGACCCGCAGCATCTTCACTTGAAAGCCGAGGCCCTACAAGCTGAACCCGTCGTCTCCCTTACAACGAGACCGACCCCTTGGAGCACTTCGCAGATCGGGACCGCCCCCCCTATTACAGTTTATTTGTGTGCCCTGATCACGTCGGGTACAATCTCTATAACGCTGTGCTTTTACTGTTTTGCTTTTGATTATACTTATATATACGGATTTCGAAAACCATAGTAAAAGAGGGATCTAGATTTTTAGATTTATTATACCTTTAAAAAAGAAAACAACTTAAGTCAACAAAATAAAATCAAGCCTTTTTATAAAATATTTATATTTGAATTATACTTACTGCGAAGTCACAAAAGAAAAAAGATTTAAATTCCTACAACAATAATTTATTGCGGAAATTTACACACCTGCCGTGAAATGTCATGTGACACCAAGTTATACTAGTTGTCAATATTTTAAACGCCAACCAGCCTTTTATAAAAAGGATATTTAAACACTTTTTCAAAGCATCAATTTCGGTTAATATTAATGTAAATTAATTACTAATGTTAGTTAATTATGGGTGTTTTCATACCCGTGACAAAGTCTAAAAACGCTTGTAGTATGGTGAAAACAGTCTTATACACTTGATCGCTTCACGTCTTCCTCGGGTGTTCCCGACTTTTTTCAATTCACTTTCGCGTAACGTATTCTCCTTGCTCCTGGCATTCGTTTCTCTGTCCACCCGCTCTACATGTTCAAACCACCGTATGAAACGTCCCCTATTAATCGTGTTCATTACGCTTACATCAGCCTTGCGTTCCGTTACAGTTCGATTCGACTATACATGGTTGTAGTCACATACGCCTCAGGGATCTCATCTTTACTGAGTCTGCTTTCATCCTTAATTTTGCCAGTTCTATGCCCATGTATCACCACCCTGTTAAAAACGAACGTGCATAAATAATCGAAGAATTTAATAAACTCGTAAAATTATATTACC
The DNA here is from genome assembly GCA_022651775.1 of Drusus annulatus. Lineage (NCBI taxonomy): Eukaryota > Metazoa > Arthropoda > Insecta > Trichoptera > Limnephilidae > Drusus > Drusus annulatus. Next base: position 9,995 of record JAGWCC010001346.1, read on the forward strand.
CACTCTGGCTTTTATGTTTACTTGAGGTTATTTTGTACAATATCAAATAGTAATTTATTTAAATCATGACCATAGCGAATAACCGATAAATAAAAATGTTCGATTGCGAAACCCCTCCTTCTAACATTCACACCGCTGTATAACGCCCATGCGTTTGAGAGACGTTTTAATTTATAATTCGCATTAAAATAATAATATGATTATATCGATCCATAATTCATATTGACAGCCCGAGAATTGAAGAAAGCCATACCTAGAAATCTTGTTGATTCACGAATCATTAATATATTATTTATTCGTCTACACCAGAGATTCCCAAAATGGGCTATATCGCCCTACTATACAGGGGCGGTGGGGACCTCAAGGGAAACAGAAGGGCCTTGAAGGGTGGATTTTATTTTAGTACCTTACAAGAATTCAAACTACCCAGAGCCATTGGCGCTATGGCAACCGCAGTCGGGGTATGTTGTGATACTGGATTAGGGTGGGGAAGGAAACATTTAAGAGGAAGGTTGGGAAATACTTTGATATTCAGATCTGGTCACTAAACACGGCTAAAGCATTGTATCGTATCGAATATCTAGGACTCTGGAAACGGATATGTAGGTGATATAAAATGGTCAGCCTAGACTATACAGACAACACGTGAATATTTCTAGAATGTCTAACAAAAAAATTACCAAAAATACTCACCATTTTATTAAAAAAATAAACCACGGAGTGATGATTTTAATAGGAAGAATACCTATGAATCGCTAATATATTATGTTAAACTCCGTAGTACAATCACGATGATGAGACGTTCTAACAAAAACATGCAATTTTGGTAAATTATTTCAAAGTTTTGTTAATTTCAATATTTGTAATTCAGTTTGTTTTTTAAAGTTATTCTTTTAAAAATCAAATAATACTGTTTTCTTGGAGGGAGGCGCTAGTAAGATATCGTTGACAAAGAGGCCTTGAACAAATGGGTTTTGTGAGGTGAATCCACGTCCAAACAGAAATAATTAGAGATATTTATACCTCTAGATAAGGCATTGGTATGACTTTTTACACTATGAAGATATACTTCCGACTCATATCAAGATATCGCATTGTTTATTTCCATAGAAGAATGCTGAGAATCTCCCAACCACCTTTTGAATGTATCATTGTATAATTGCTATTATTTGTCATAGATATGTCAAAAATAAAGTTTTGAAAATTGTCTGAAAGTGTATACTGCGGCTTAAAATGATTCTGATCTCGTTTGATTAACTTTAAATAATTTCCTTTGTGAATACGAGTGTGAACTCTTCAAATTTCGTAACAGATAACTGATTTGGAACCTACCTATAATGTATTATAGCAGACTTTATTTTATTCTACATTTGAAATGGAACCAATATTCGTTCTTAGCAAGTCAAGTTACATCGCGGGATTTTTTACAGGCAACAGCTAGTATTATTATAAAATCATTTACTTTGATAATTACAATTACTTTTCTTGTTGGCTGGTGACCGTGTGAAATATTTTTACGACTCTGGTAAAATGTAATTCTAACATTGTATACGAGTAGGTTCATGAACCTGGGTGTAAATTTATTTCATTTGTGTACTAGTAAAAAAATGGTGGTGTTGTATGTGTTAATGCTAAGGCCTAGACCCGTGAGGCGATTCTTAAGGAAAACAAGGAAAGCTTCTTCAAGAAAATTACTCGAGATCTAAATACAATTCAAGTTACATTAATAAATATCAATGATCTTAACTATAAATCAAAAACTAGTTTTCTGAAGCAGCAAAAACTTTAAAACGGTTAATTTATTGTAGTGTCATGTATTTTGCAAAGTTAATTATGTCTAGGTTTACTTATGTAACGGTTTTAAACTTGCAACATGACATGACAAATAATGATGCCCACTGTTAAAAAATATATATCCTTTTTTCTATGAATACCCTTCAAGAATCTCAACTGCTAAAGCCAGTCGAACTATTGCATCTCCAATTATGTTATTTTGTTAGGCTGGAGGTAATAGGGTGGGAGAAGTTGATGGGGTGGAGGAAGGTTAGCGTTGAGTACCTGGTTACGTTTTGATTCTTAATGGTGGTTTTTCATCAGGGTGATACTTAGTAATAGTATCTACCACCCGGGAGTGTGCCTCAAATACACTATATATTGTTTTATTATAAATATGTGTGAAATAACACGGAAAAAAATCTAAATTTATTTGCCCACCGTGTGACATCTGGATTTGAAGTTGAAGATCTTAAATGCTCAGCCACGGGTGTCGTCATGTGTAGGCTGATAATGTTTGATAGTTTTTTATTATTTTTTAATTTAAGGCTGTGCTAATTTTTTAATTTATGTAATCAATCTCAACGCCATCTGTTATAATTTAATAGTGTCTCTTTAATATACTATCCAAATCAAGAGCTTATTTTTTTCTGCCAATGGATGTAAAAGGTAATTTTTGTACCGTTTTAAGTTATCTTAATTGTTTTGTACTTCGCCCTAGGTGATTTTTTTTTAGAAAATTAGCGCTGTAGTTTAAGCTAAGTTATTTTTAAAGACGCTTTTATAAATTCTTACATATTTATAAATTGGGTTTACCGTAGGACAAACTAGGAATAGGGAGATTTTCTATTCTAATTAAGTACAACTTAATTTGAAACATATTGTCACTCGAAAGGCAAAAAGGCTTAAGCGACACATTGCTTTAAATGGATTAAATATGCAGTTTTGATCAGGTTTTTTTTCTGCATCGAATGCTCTGACTCGCGTTTGATTTTGAAGACTTTTGTGACCCTTCAGCTATACAAAATATATTTACCATTTGATAGAAATCTTGACTCAAGCGACACAGCATTGGGACTTTTTTTAGCTTTTCGTCGATTAGGATAACTCAGTGAGGGCGTTGAGTTAACTTTTTTTTTAAATCCAACCAGGTTCTGACGACTTATGAGTTGTATTCTGAAACAAACAAAAAACCTTAAAGTTCTCCCGTGTAAACTTCCCAAAATGGCGCTTCAGACCTTACTTTTTGTAAGAGCGAAATATTTCAGTTTTGTCAGCAGAGATAAAGTAAAACACGTTTATAAGTCACTTTTTTACTACCCGGTTTCGCCAGAGATTTGGAACCAAAAACATATAATAGAAAAAACACTTTTGTGTCGATTGTACAGAAAAGTTAATATTCCAAAGCTTCGTGCTCCACACATGAATATACAAACTGAACAAAGTTTCGTTAAACAGAAAATCTAGACATACGAAACTGTGCAAATTTCGCAAAGCCTCGCCTCACGGGTTACCATAAAGATGTTTTTACCGGTTTTACTACATCAGACAAACAGATCTCTGCTTTATAGTTAAGATTTGAGAAGCGCTTTTTAAAATCACGGGGAAAAGTATACACAGGAACCCAATGAAAAAAAAAAAAACACACTTTTGCAGAAATCAATTACTTTGTGGTTTGACATATTTAATGAAATGAAATAATAACTTTGTAAAAGACCACGGATTTTATATTATTTTTCATGACCGACCGGTTTCGCTTAGTCTAGGCATCATCAGGGTACAAAATTAAACTAAACAAAAAATACAAAATGTGCGGTTATATATACATATAGAAGGAGAGCACAATATAAAAATTAAAATTAAATCTGTGGTCTTTTAGAAAGTTATTTTTTTCGTTTCATTAAAAAATAACAATTTGACGTAATCAATAAAATAACAACTTTACAACGTTCAATAAATTCTTATCTTCAATCAGCATCCATGAAATTCGTGTACCATTCGTATAATTTGTAGGTTAAAAGTGGAAGTAGTAGTTTTAAAATCAATTAAACTCCATATTGTGGAATACCTCGGCAGTTGGCCAAGTACCACCGAGTTATGATATCTCGGCCCTCATCTGACAAAATTGAGATGTCATCTTTAACGATCAATTATTTTTATTTATGCTGCCTAACGAGAACGACTCTCGGAACGTGGTGGGTAATTAACCCGACCAGTTTAATGAAGGTTCTAATAATGGTCACAGTTGAGACGGGGAGCATTAAGTGCGGAATTAGTGTGATTACTCTGAGACAACGAGACGAATAAGTCAAAGAAATGCACGTTGTAATAGAATTATTTTCTTATAAAAGTTTCCATTGGTTTTCAAAAATTTGTTTTTAAATTTTGTACTAAACTTCAAAGTATCTAAGTTATATTTCTTAATTGTTTAGTTTATTTTTTATTTTAATTTTGTCCCAACAAAATCAACACCTAAATGTTATCTTTGTATTTGAAAAAGACTTAGTAATGGACGAAAATGAATCCCAGAGCACGCATCACAGAAAATAGAAAACCCGTAATAATTCACAAAGATATCCAGGTAGCTTACAAGCTTTTATTTAATAAATTTAAAGAAAAGTATTTAAGGTGGACTATCAGTCGATAAGTAAAAATATAAAAAAGTAAATGTTCCTAATAATAATTTTGTGAACAAATCGTGAGATGTAATAAATCTACTAAAATAAAAATGATTTTTTTAGAGAAAGATGAACATTTCCGGGTTAAGAAAAACCTGACAATGATTGAAAAACTCATTTTGCCATCATAATACGCAGTAGATGTTGCTTTTGCTATGACGGAGGACTTGGCTAGTAAAGAAATTGAACTTACGACGCCTGGGTGGAATCCGAAGCGTTTGTCCACTATTAGAATTAATTAATCTTTATTATTTTACCTATAATTTCTATGTTAATAGAAACATCTAAAATAGTTGAAATACCTAAGGAAAAAAAAAAAATCTATTTATAACAGTTGTATTACATAAAGAGAAAAATATGAATGAAAGAAAATGGTCATAAATAGTAATGTTCATGGCAGTACTGCTTTCCTGTGAGGATATTGACTTAATACTAAATCTTGACTATCACATTGTCCTTTCCCTGCCCCATCACTATAAAACTAACTATACCAAAGGAAACTAACTGCCTTTCACAATCACAGAGAGAAAAACTAAAGTAATCAAAATAAATGAGTAAATATTAAAGTTTGGTGGAAAGCGTGGAGGACGGTAATCATGCATGGCCGAAGAACTTAAAGAATCGGTCCAGGATGGATGCCCTTTTCTTCAACAAGATTAAGAAAACCGCGTCACTTACTACTCAAAATGGTTGATGCTATACACAACTAGAAGAAGTGGACCATACTGTTAAGTTTCCTACTCACCTCTTGTCAAGTGCTCCAATAAAACTAAAATACTAAGCTGGAGTTATTAAACACAAACAACCGTATACCCGTCCAAATAAATTATTTGAATTAAAATAAATCACCGTAATAAAACGTTTGTTTTGATAAAATCTGACTTTGTACAACATTCACCACCAACGCCAAAAAAATATGTGCGTCTTACACATAGAGACTAAAAGAAATAATAAAAACCTCAAATATCCTAGAAATAATTAAACTTGATTAATTACAGACACATAATAATTAATTGTTCACGGTTAAAAGGTTATTTATCATTATTTTCCGTATCTAAGAGATACAACTAAACGGGTCTGGATTACTAATTCTGCCAAAGCTTTGTAAATGAATACGTGCCTACTGGTTCAATTGTTGACGTGAAAAATAGTTCATTTGATTTTTTTAGTTATGTATAGCAAATCGGGATAGTTGAATTCGTTAATTTGAACCCACGAAACGGTGCTTGAAATGACTTAAGCTTTATGTTTGGTGACCAATTGTGAACAACCAGTTACTTTATAGCCTTTACCTTTTTACATATTCGTAAAAAGCATTTACTTTGTGGCTTGCCATATTTATAAATAAAACACACAAACTTTGTTTATAACCACTTTATTATTTAATATTACGTCTACCGGTTTCGAAAGTACCCTTCCATCATCAGGACAATATTAAAATTTTAATTTTGTCCTGATGACGGAAGGGTACTCTCAAATCTGGTAGACGTAATATTAAATAATAAAGTGGTTATAAACAAAGTTTTATGTGTTTTATTTATACTTTACCTTTTTCATTTCCACGTTCTTCAGCATCATAATTTTTCTCAAATCGGGGTTGCCATAGTTCTACTGTTTCCAGTTGACAGTTGGGAAACGAAAGAATATCGAAATTGGAACCAACTGAATTATTAACTGACCATTCTCTTCTTTAAATATATATTTTATAGTGAATACCGCACAAATTCTCATCTGCTCCCAACCGTCCAGAGCCAGTGGAACTATGTCATCCTCAATTGGGGTATGTTGTGAGGCTGAAGGTAGTGGGGAGGGGAAGGAGATGGGGAAGAGGAAGAATGGAAAGTACCTAGCTATTCAGATCTGTCACCAAACACGGCTAAAGCCATCTCAAGCAACGTTTTGATTTTGAATGGTGGCATTTCACCGGGGCAGTACTTAGAATATCTACCACTCTGGAACGTGCCGTAAATATTATCATTATATTATTTTATATGAATTAAAAGTGTTATGACACATATTAATTAAATAAAGTTATTTGCGCATGACGGGTTCGAACCCGCGACCTTTGGATTCGTAGTCGAGTGTCTTACCACTCGATCATGGAGGCCGTTAAATTAATCACCCGAAATAAAGAAGCTCCTAAGATATGGTTAGAGGTAAAGCGTGTATTCAAATTTATCAACTTCATGTGTAGAAGTTAAATGAAAACCATTGAGAATTGATTAAAAACACCAAAAAACTTGTTATTTTACATTAAAAAAAAACGGAGAAATCCAATCCTGTAGCAGAGACTGGGTGTAAAAGATTGTGAACAATTCTGTTGCCTCAGTTAGCTAATGTTGCGTGTATTCATATTTCTTCTTCTAGCCTTAAAAGGCTTTATCTCCTATTCTGAAATTTACTGGCACTTAATTGAAATTAACGACGTCTACCGTTTTCAATTTATTAAAAGGATCCTCTTTGAAATTTATTAAAAGATAATTGGTATTTATAGTGAGTTAAGTGATGTATCATTCTGGATGTTTTGCATAAAAATACAAGTAGATGTCTCGTATTAATATTTATGAACTTTTTTATTCGGATCGGATTGCTTAACTTGAGACTTTAGTCAAGTTATCAAATCGAAGTAATAATACCCGCTGCATAAAAATACAAGCTGCATTATCCTTATTCTATATTTGAAATGGGTGGATTAAAGCAATTGATATTTTTTGTTAGCAAGTCTAGTTACATCACACAGGATTTTCACGAGTAACTAATTTATCTTCTTTTTTAATAAATGTATGCACTTTTAGGAATAACTTTACTTTAATACGTATTTCTTTCCTCTGACATCATCAAAAAGCTACAGGGTCGGAAATATGGTACTCCCAAATGGGTAATTTTGTGAGGCGGAAGAAAATTGATAAATGGAGGATAAATGGAAGAGGACTGTTGTTAATTGGACAGTTTTTGAGGTATTCTACAAAGATACTATAATTTTATTTTATTTGTGTATCTGACAGAAACTCAAAATTCTATTTGATAAAAAAAAAACTGGAAAATCTCTGGAAGGGTCTGACATTTTAGATCTATCCAGTAAACATAGGAAGGTAAATTCATATGTTATTTCAAAAGGCGATACGTAGTGTATCTTTCAACTACGAACGAAGTGCAAATGAGTAAAAAAAAAATTATCTTTGTTTCCCTGTTGTAAAATTATACATTTAAATCTCTTGCTCTGAGCTCGTCAAACGTAGATAATTAATTACCAACAAGTTATAAAGCTTTTTCTTAAATCCGAGACAGATCTGATAAACGAGGTTCCTGCCATCTCTGTTGCAACTCAAAAGTTAATTACACAACGAAGGCGTTTAATAAAAGTTAACATTTAATAAAAGAAATTTACTTCTGAATAGAAAATAATTTCTCTATCAAGTACTATTATCTTATTTTTCTGTCGGTCTTTTGCTACCGCATGGTCCAAAAGAAACATACAAAGCAAATGATTTGCTTAACTTTGTAAGTATCCGGATCTGAATCCCACACCGCTCCTTTGTCTGTCGGAGGCATTATTCATAAAACCGAGACCGCTCATGTCTTAAAACAAAACTACACAATTCATTGTAAAGCACAAACTTCATGCTCAGTAATACAAAATTTAAAAAATTCTAGAACACAATCTAGCAAAATGATCTTAATTTGACCATGTGATATTTACAAAATGAGTTACATCATCTTAGTATCTGTAAAAGTTGGTGCTCTACCATACAGTTTTTCATGATTTTTTTAGTAGGACATGAATATGGGTTGAATGATGATTTTGTGGTTTGTGGATATTTTGAGGCGGATGAACCTAAGGTGCCACTTATCTCGGCTCAGTTAAACAAGTACGCTCTCTCACTACCATTAAATAATAACAATATTATATCCGTACGTGTTCATCGTGCATAACAAAAGTTACCAATGTTTACAAAAATATTTGTGGGCATCAAAATGTTTCCGATAACTTATCGACACAAATTAATGTGATGTTAAAAAAACATTCCCTTTTCCAATAAAAATGTAATAGATGATTTGAAAAAATAACTTTGTAAAAGGGACCACAGATTTTATTTAAATTTTTATGAACGATCGGTTTCGCTTAGTCTAATCATCATCAAGGTACAAAATTAAACTAAACAACAAAAAATAGCGTGCGGTTATATATAGGTACGTGCAGAGCAAGAACACAATATAAAATAAATAAGAAAACAGTGAGAAACTAAAGAATAACATTTAAATGATAACGAAGGAACAGAGAAAACGAGATAGGTAATATGAACTGAAAGTGGCAAAACGTCAACTGAGAAGGTGAATCATGAAATAGTGAGAAATTTTAAAAATGTACAGGAAATATACCCTATATTGGACTACTGACAAATTTAAAATATAAAAATATAACCGTGGCTAATCTTGCTCTTACATAGTTTTAATTATGTATATTTGCTTCAATTGCATTGTTTTAATGCTTTTGTCGAAAAAAACGTTAAAACAATGAATTTTTAAATATTCTAATAAAATACGGCACTGTACCTGTAGGTTGAATTTGAAAGTAAAAAATATTTTAATAGTTGATAGATTTTTTGTCTTTCTAAATTATTAGCATTTAAAAAAAAAACGAATAGAGTCACATCCTTAGTTTATGTAATATTATTAAATAATAAATTAATGGCTTTAAGGGTAACGTGTTTCTTTAATAGAAATATAAAATTAAAATATTTTGTATCATATACGTACTCTGATATGAAAGTTCTGTTGTAAATATTATATTACAAATAACATGGAAAAACAGATCTTAAACTCATTAAAAAAAAAACATCTTGATTGCGATGAAGATTCATCTTCTGGCGATGAAGATGAATCTTCATCGCCATCATGTTCATAGCGGATTTTTAGGTAATTTGTATTTAATATATCAATAAGCGTTTCTATGACAATAAAATAATTAACGAATAATGACCTTTTTTAATACTAAACAACGTCTCACAAACACCACAAAATCACATGTCCCAAAAAGTACGATCCATTCGAAGATTAGCATTATCAATCGGCCCAACATTCCAAACCTCTGCCTCAGAGCAGACACCAACCATTAGCTAGTACCTCCTGCCACGGCCCACCATCCACCAATCTGACGTATAATGTCTTCATCAAGCCGGCTGACAGCTCACCTACACAGCCAGGCGGCGAGTATCAAGAAACCCATACACAGAAGGTCGTGTAAACGTTTAAGGCTTATAAGAATCAGCACGACTATGATGATTTGAAATTTATAGGGTGGTTTTAAAATATTTTTAAATTAAAATTAAATAATAACTATTTAAGACCAAAGATTTAATTAAATTTTAAATTTAATTTAATTTTATATTTTGTGACCGACCGGTTTCTCTTAACCTAAGCATCATCAGGGTACAAAACAACTACAAAAAAATACCCAGTGTGCGGTTATAATATATCCTTGTACATAGAGAGGGAGAAACAGAGAGAAAGAAACACACAATATGAAGTGAAAGATGCAAAACATCGACTTAGAAGATGATTAAAGAATATAGAGAAATTTATGAGTTTACGGGAAATAAACCTAATATTAAACTACTGGACAAATATAACTGATTATCAAGAATATAAATATTAATTTTAATTTCTTTCTTTATTTCGAGTGCTTCTAAATTACTTTATCTGAATAATAATTGTAATTATAATAACTATAATTCAAGTTATTGCTTTCTATGAAAATTTAAAATAATATTACCTTAATACATAATAAATGAAATTATTTTTCTAACGGTAGTTTATTTAAGTTTTTGGGAGAAGATTCCAGGACGCATAATGAATGACATTCAAATATTTTAACAATTTTAATTAATCAGAAAATAATAAATCTATTACCGTGAAATTTTAATTGTAAATCACCGAGCTAGTGCAGCAACAGCCTTCGTAAATAGAAAAACAGAATTCGGATATTTAAGAATCTTAACTTTTTTAGATTTTGTCCGCTAGAGGCTATGGTTATTTAGTTTAACTTTATTTAATTTCGTAGAAGGCTAGAAATAAAATCATTCACAGTGGAAAGATCAGAATACTACCAATATCGGTCTGGCAAGAATCAAAGCTAAAAGAGTTCACCATTCAGAATAAAAACAATGCTTGGAATGGCCTCAGCCCATTTATTCACAAGTATTTTATAATGGAGTCAAAGGAACAACATCGAGTAGATGAAGAAGAATATCGAGAAGTTCTTGGATATTCAGATCTGATCACTAGACATGGTTAAAGCTGGTTCACGTGAAATGTCAATTCTAAATGGCCTCTCACCTAATTAATACTGGGGGTATTTTTCACTTGGGAACGTGGTGCAAAAAATATTTTTAATTTTATTATTCTTATCACTATCGTAATTTCCACTCCAACTGCCCTGGTGAACGAGGTATCTCCATTCCTCGAGGCCCTGCACTGCATAGAGAGGCGTGGACACCGATGTTCTGAAGGCTTGTGATTATTAATCTCCAACGTATTGGTAATATTTCCCTGCTTGTCTTTTCTTCTACTTTGCCAGTTACCACGAATTTCTCGAAGTTATTAGTTTGGCAAGCAGTATGTCCAAAATATCTTAGGATACGCTTACAGTGATTCCTAGTGCGCCTAGCTTTTTATGGAATTCCGAGCTTTTTTCTCCAACGCCACGTTTTAAGAGCGTCTCTCCGTTTCATTTAATTAAAGTTAAAAGCTAATTATTAAAATTGGAATTCATTAATTTTCGAGTTTGCGTCTCGGTCAAGACCATTGTTCTTTTTGGATTCTTGATTTTTCTTGTTTCATATTTGTCGTTTAGACTAATAATATTATTTTAATATTTAAAAGTTAATTAATCCATGCCCAGTTTGAGACCCACGACAAGGGTCCAGATCCAAGAATTTCACCATTCTACCCTTAAGATCATCTAAGAAGATAACTATATTAAATAATTTTACGAACTCTCCCACTTTTTTTTCGTCTAGCATCATTTTCCAAATGGAGGTGTCAACGTACCTAAACTGAATACGGACAGTGGGAAAAAAATGTTTAATTGTTAGTTTCTTTTTACCAATCCCATACTGATTAATGTTATGTTTATCAGCATCCGTGTGTGGGTAAAAGTGATTTGGTATAATTACACCAATACACGGATGATCCTAAAATTCTGAAAACACGTTAATAAGTAACGAGAAGAAAACGATATCTCGATTGACACATCTTCTACTATATGGGAGCCTGGTATTGCGTGTGGGTTCTGAATGATATAGAACGAATTAATTCGTTAAATGAGGTAATTTGTTAAATACAACCACCATTTTAAATACATTGAATATTTGATGATTATTTTATTTATTTTCCTACAGTAAAATAAGAGGTTTTTACATGAGTTTTATTAAAGAATTTATTTTTACGAAAATTAAAGACTGTCCTATTTTTCAGTCATTCTTTCAATTGAATATTGTGATATTATATTCACGTAATAACAAAATGATTTTTTCATTTGCTCGCTTGGGAGTTTTACCCGCCCTTAAGGGCTTTATCAATAAATTCACCTCGGGGTGATTTCATCACAGAGCTGCGCTTCACGAAGTATTTTTTTTAAAACAAAAGCTGAAGAAAATTCAACAACAAATATAACATTTAAAAAATTACAAATTTTCGAGAAAAAAATATGCAGTAGGTGTCCACTTTCATATTCACTTTTTAAATAATAATACGTCAGTTTTACTTTAGAAATTAATAACTTTATGATGAAAGATTATTCTTTCTAATTTTGAAACTGTTAATTCGTGGTGGAATTCCATTTTAATGATTTAATAAAACAAATATATAACTTTATTCCACTTTTATTAATAAAAGTGGAATAAAGTTATATATTTGTTTTATTAAATCATTAGAAAGATTATTCAATGAAACACTGCAACTAAGTGTACATCCTTTTATGTATAGGAATACTTCAACCGGTTTTGGAATAAAGCGTTTTCGTATTCCCCGACGAAACAACAGTTGTGTCGAAACCAGTTGGTGTATCTGTGTTTATGAAGTGATATACATTAACTTATAATACATATTTTTTTATTAACTATTTATTTGATCAAAGTTTTACACTCAAGTGTGAAATTAATTATTGAAAATATTTTAGATTTTATTTATTTTGTGATATTAAGTGAGTAATTTTAACGTCTGAAAATAAAAAAATCCCACCAAATGTGTGGTGACCCTAAGTGAAAGAATGTTGTGAAGCGATTGGAAATGGAAGAAGGGAAAGGGAGGAGGTAGGACGGGAAGTGCCTAGCGTTAGATTTTAGATGGTGATCTTTCACCAAAGCAATATTGAGTGGACACTCTGGAACAAAGTACAAATTTTATATTATAACCTAGTTCTGGCCATTGAAAAATTACGGGATGTATTTTTTATGTATTCGAAATCAGAAAATATGGCTTGCAAAAATAATATGGACGCCCATTTCAAATATAAGTAACATACTCGTATTATAGGTAGGCTGAGGCTCGTTGCCTTTGTGACGAGCGGTTATGATCCTCGACTACGAATTCAGGGGTCGCGGGTTCAGGTCCGAGCATGCGCAAATAAATTGTATTCTATTAAAATGTGTGATTTCACAATAAATTCATATAAAAATAATAAATAGTAAATTTGCGGTACGTTTCAGTGGTTGGTACCCTCAGTATGTCCTGGTAAAAAGACCACCATTCAGAATCGCTTTTATCGTGTTTGGTGACCAGATATAAATAGTCAGGTACTTTCCAACCTTCCTTTTCCCTGTCCCTTTCCCTTCCCACTACCTTTAAACTCGCGTCATACTCCAATTGGGGATGCCATAGTCTCAGTGGTTCCTCGAAGTTGGGACTCTTGGCATAAAATGGCAGATAAATCATCTTGATGTTAATGTATCCTTTCTTCTAAGAACATGACAACGCTTTACTCAAAAAATTACATTGAAAACTCCAGGTTTTTCATATTTATAAATAAGAGAAAGTATATATGTACATGTATATAATTGTTTTTTCACCAAAATACACTTCCGAGCTTTTGACGATTTTTTCTCCATTCCGTGGAGCATTACGTATTACAAGTACTCCATACACAACCATCCAGCCTCAGTGCGAGCACAATGTTCGTTCGGGCGTTGAACCCAGACCTCCCGGCGAGAGACGCCGGCCGCGTCCACTGGGCCACGGGCGGCCGTGTAATGTCCGAGCTAATGTCTTCATCTCATCTCGCATCGGACGCTGGGTACAGCCGTACCGCGGAGAGATCCGTCGCGACCTCTCCCTCATTCTCGTGAAGAACGCGTGTAACAGAAGAGAAGTTGCCATCGAGCTCTCGGTGGCGGGACCATGCGGTCGGTTCTGAATGCCGGCGAATATGCAGATAAACGTTCACCTTGAAGCTTTTAAGATTTTTGTACAAGGTTAATAAGATAAGAATATCTACGAGGATAATACTATGTCGATTTAGTTCGAAAAGAATAATGAATGATTAAGGCTCAAAATAATGTATGCAAATATTGTAGATGTGATTGAACACGTGAATTAGAGAGTTCTTAGACAAATGAGCAATTTGAGATTATCGCCATAGGATAGGGATAATACTCTTGACTTTTTCCCGAAGTCTCGGATTGAATTATTGACAAGTCCTAAATTAAATTTCGCCATGAAAAAAATAGAATTCAATTATTCATGTATGCCGGCAGTCCTCAACCTCAAAGTTGTAGATCTTTTAGTTCTTGACGAGGATTTTCGCACACGGATTATTGTGGTTCGAAAATAGATAAAAACACTTTCAATTTGTTATAAAGATATTAACAATTTTAAATGGCCTAAACTGGTTCTTGAATTCGGTATATTAAAGATAGATATTGTTCATTTGGAGGTTCTGTGATCAGAGATGATGGAATGATTATATTATTTATATAAAGTTTGACAGTTTGTCCATGGACAACAAATGAAATAAACTAAAAAAAACGTTAATGTAAAAATGAAGTAAATCGTCCATTGTAAAAGTATGCATTAACACAAGCAAATTAGAGCAAAAATATATATATATTATATATAAATATTAAAAAGTAAATCGGTTGAAGCACATAGCTATTCAGTATCCTTCAACAATAATAATTAATAATAAAATTAGAATTAACTTAAAAACTTTTTGCTTTTTACTTGAAATTAATTATTGAAACGATATTTATAATTTTCAACGCCTTTTCGGTCGCGATCGTTATTCTTTTTAGTTTATGTCTTTTTCTGTTTCATATTTTTGTTGAAGATTATTAATAACATTTTAATTACTTTTGACGAAGTATCCATTTAAGAAGATTTGCTATTATGGGTGCTATTACGTATTTGGGTCCCATTATTACAAGCGAATTTATTAAAATACATCATGGGCTTAATATATTTTTTAAAGTTTATTATCTTGGTGGAGATTTTTAATCTGATAGGTTCAGCAGTTTGTTTTTCTGTGACAATAAATTTACATTTTATTAAAATTTTCATTTAAAAATAAATATAAATATATATATATATAAATATATACGCAAATAATTAATAGGCTTACTTTAAAAGAAATAATATTTCGTTATCACTTTAGGGAGAGACCACTTTTCAGAATCGAAACAATCTTCTTTGAAATGGCCTTTTAGAGACCAAATTAATGTGAAAAGCCAATAAACTAAACCTTGTTTTCTTTCCTTTTTTTCTGGTTCATAAATTAAATATCATCCTTAACGAAGGCTCATCGCCTAAAATACCAGCAATACTGCATATGATTTATTTGTAAATTCTACATGGGCAGGTAGGAAATTGTCCAAGGTTTCCAGTGAAAAAAAATTTCAGCTGTAATCTTTTAAATTCTATGAAAAATATACTAAAACGTTAGTAAAAGGTGCAGTTTGCAACCGAGCGCAGTCATTTTCGAAGGTTTTACCTAACATTTCAGTATACATTTCATAAATAATTTAGAAGATTCATTTTTAAAAATTGTATTCACTGGAAACTTTATACATTTCCCTAACTACCTGAATAGAATTGCTTGTATTAAAAAGCCAAAAGTGTGTGTTTTTAGGTGCTGACTAGCGTCGGGAAAAACTTCAATGTTTTGTGAATGCTTCACGAACTGCTAACTGAAATGAACCCTTCGCAGTGAACACTTCAATTAAAGTCGAACTCGCCAAAAAGGGATTCGAGCTACCGAAAAATCGAGTAGTTCTTACGGAACGGTCACAACGATAGTGCTGACCCTTAACCAACTTTTGAACACTTCATATACATAATGTGAAAAATAAGCACCTGATTTTTATAGTGTCTTTTTTATAAGTTACATCCTTTCACACTTGAACCATCTTGGATTTGCCGTTTCAATCAATTTAATGCTTTCAGCGCCATTTTTTCAGCATTTACTTATCAGACCGTACATATTGTTTGAAATTGCAACTAGCGCATAGGTATCAATCAACTGTTTGCCAATTTAAGCCAGCTGGTAGCTAGTTTATACCTGCGATCGGGAAAAGCTCGCATTCGGAAAGCCGCAGACTGAAAAATTACACCCCTCGCATTGTTTTGTTACAAATGATGAAAAGTGCACCACATCGCTTTTAGCGTTTTTATTGTCTGTGGTGCGGCTTTGTCAGTGACGTTGGAGCTGGGGATATTATTCCATGGAGAACGCTATCTATTGAACCGAAAAGAAGTTATTTTAAGTCATTACTATCATAGTTATATCACTCTAAAAAATTAGACTAGCCAGCTTTAAAATTAACTCACCATTATTTTTATGTAAATACCGCGCATCAGTCCCAACTGCCCGAAACCAAGGGGATTTGAAATCTCTAACTGAGGTATATTGTGAGTTGAATGGAATTATTTCACAAGGGTGATACTGAAAATATTTACCGCTCTGGAGTGTGTCTCAAATATAAAATTTATGATTTTATTTAAATTTTGAAAATTTAACAATATTCAAGCCTTGAGCCCTCAAAAGATTGAGTAAAAAATAAACTCACTACATCGCGCGCTGTAATGTGTCGTGGTGAGTTTTTTTTTTTCCCTTCCTCGGTTGCTCGTTTTATATTTATATCGTCGCTGAAAAGACAAAAGGGCTTAAGCGATACTTTGGTAATGAGTTAAGATAAAAAAAAAATTGTAAAATGCAAAAAAAAAATTAAAGTGCTCTGGTGTACACTTCCCAAAATGGCGCTTCAGCCCTTTTGCCTTTCCGGCCATGGCATATTAGAAAGAGAACGGCAAACAAAACCGAGCCGTTCGATGAATAATTGCAAAGCAGAAAAGACAAAATTTTGAACACTGCACAAGTAAAAAGTATTTGGTAAATAACAGATTGTGTTTCCGAATTCTTGACAGAAAACAGTCATTAAAAATATACGTCTAAGCTTCAATCGAGTAATCGATTCATTTTAACACATTTAAAAGGTGGTAAAATTAATTGCAGCCACCAAAAGGTTATTGTTATTTTACTATTTGAATCTTAAGTCACCCGTTACCACTGAATTGAAAAGGTATTTTATTTTCGAAAACGATTAAATTGTTGTTTTTTTGATAAATACTTTAATTTCCAAGTGTTTACTCATTTACGTTTCCTTTCGACTTCAAACATCCGGACGACAATAGAGCCAATAAAAGTTGTGACGGGCTGCCAGTCAAGTTGTCTTTGCAGATAATTCATATCCAATTAAAACATGTATTCGCTATTATTGTCGTTACGAGATTTCACTGACGCAGCGTCAGACAAAATATCTGAAATTTGTGGTCGTTGATATTAATTGATTTGCATTTTTCGCAATTCCAGAACTCTCCACCGGTCGGAAGGTTTACTATTTTTTTTATTTATAAAATCAACTTAAATTTAGACCTGCTTTTTAAAAAAGCGATAAAAACACTAGGCATCACATTTGTTCCCAAACTTTATGATATAACTAATGTTACTAATGTCACCTAGAACGAAAGTTTGGTGCGATATCTGAAATTTAGATAAAGATTACTGAAATATTTCCATACACAAATTACTTAAGATTTTATCATGAAAATGCTTTAGAAAACCAGATCAAACGGAGCAACTATATTACGCCCCTTTGAAACGGACGTTAGATTTTTACTTTCAGGTACGAGAAGATAAACGTGTGGTTAATTATGTATTTTGTTTTTTTTGTATTGAACGCACACTAGTAATTATCAGATCCCTATTATCTTTAACAAATGTCAGCATATAAGAGGCCGATAGTTGACAGATCTCACATCAAAAAAAGACAAGTAATGGTTCCTAACCCTGTTAAAGAGAGGAGAAAAGTGTTTCCTGAAAAAACGTACAGTCCATGTATGTGCTTGAGAACGTGCATCCCATAACTAACTAAAGATACTCGTAGTAGCGTCACTTTCGAAATGTAGCTACGTTTACAAATCTGTCAAAAAACTTTCCAACCTTTCTCTTTTACATCTCGTTCCCATCTCCACTACTTTCAGCCTCCCTAATTTACCCAAACTGGGGTACTATTCCAATTAGCTCCGGGATTTTAGGACTTTAGATTATACATGTTGTAAAATATTTAAAAAAGTGAAAGCCTTTGGCTGATTTACCAGTAGGGAAATCAGATAACATGCACGTATAAATAGTGCATGATCGGCAATGACATTCAAATTTTATTTGAAGGTTTATGTACTGTCCCGTAACGTTGCAGGTTGCAGGGGAGATACAATAATCGTACGTAGCATTACATTCAATAAAGTACTTACCTGCGTATTATCAAACTGCCTCGCGTAATAGTTGTTTATTGCTCTTCACTTTCTATTGCAGGGGCTTAGACTCAAAAGTGATAGTGTACGTAATAATATTCAATTTTATATAACTCTTCTGAATCTCGTTTTCCTTCAATTTGGTGTCGGATTTTTAATGTATTTTTCCCAGCTTTGTGTTGTTTTTTCTGCAAATTTACCACATTTCTGAATTTAAAAATAAAACTTCATTTTTATCTTTCTAAGCATACTTGAATTTAGAAAAAGAGCTTTCTTTGCAGGCAGAATTGGATAAGGATCTGTTTTACAGTAAAATTCAAGTCAAAGTAGTCGTGCAAGCTTTTGACAAATTACAAAAAAAAGTGTGATCATATTGTGAGAGTGAAAAATAAATTTTCTTCGACGATTCGTATTTTTTTCAAACTGAATTGAAGTTACCGATTTGTTCATGAAACGACTTACACCGATTTGAGAGATTTGACTAAATCTGTGTATTTGTGAATCATGCTAAACATGAATCGATCTCACCGATTCATTTGATTCGAGTTTTGATGGTTTTTCGATATGAATTGATCACGTAGGTTTACAGTGGTTGGTCATCGTTTTATTGGCTTTTACTGGGTCTTCTTTCAAACCTAGTACACCAACTCAAAACACATGATTCGTAAGTGTAGTTGTATAAAAGTCCGATATGTACATTTCTTTGGACATATTTTGTGTCAATCGGTAGAGATTCAAAGGGAAAATCAAATTCACTATTGAAAATGTATCTCCTTATCGACAGTGTCTTCACTACTGCCCACAATATATTATGAATTTAATGTAAACACATTATAACTTTTGTAAATGCTAAATATATCTTATTTCTTACTTCTTACATGAAAAATCACGGGGTGTAAATTGACTTGTTAAGGTATATTTTTTGCTTTAATCCACCCATTTTTAACATAGATCAATGTCTGCCAAAATACTTAATAGGTAGATATTTTATTAGGTAGGCAGGGATTTGTAAAAATCTTTTTTAAATTTGATAATTTCAGCTTACATCAGTTCCAAATTTGAAAATGTCACACTCGTACAGACTCTTATGGGAAGTTGTTAATAGTCAATATGCAGTTAATTAATGTTAAAAGAAATCCAAAAACGATTATTTGTATTTTTGTAATAATAATAATTATAATTGAACCGATTTAATTTGAAGTATAGAGCTACATGTTTCATCGGAATGCATTTACCACAATTTTTTTTAACTGTATGTTCTAAGTGAACATAGCCGATTGGATAACAAAGTTGTGCATTTCGATAATGCAGTCAGCTGCGAAGTATGAACAGTGTGGTGTGAGGAATGAGCCGCTGCGAGCGAGTGAATGGCACACACATCAAAGCTAATTATAATCAACGTTTATTGCCGTTGAATCTCCATATGTGATTGCGCCCGGGCGAGTTATTCACTCGGTTAGTTGGTTTACAGCGGTAAGTTTACCATCTACGATGTAGCTCCATTGAAACACGACAAATTGAAGCGAAATTAGAGTGATTCAATAAGGCCAATAGGATGATTCGAATTGTTGAAAGTTTGGTGTTTTATATATAAATCGATTTTGTATGTGCGTGAAAGGAAAATGAAGAAGACTTAATAGCGGCGTGTTTTGAGTTACACAAAGTCGCCCCTTGGGTACCTTCTTATCGTCACCGGAAAGGCAAAGGGGCTGAAGCGCCATTTTGGGAAGCTTACACTAGAGCACATTAAAGTTTACAGTACCTGGTTGGATTAAAAAAAAAATCTCAGAAAACTCAATGAAACGAAAACAAATCTGTTTGCGAAAGGAAAAAGGAGGTTAGTTAGCTTTAATGGAATGCATTCACCTATTTTTACCTTGCTGCGTTTTTGCAATTTCTGGATCGTATGATACCGTCACCTTGATATCGAAACTTTAAAAAATACAAATGGAAATTATAAAACCATACATGTAACTTACACGCTTATAGATAAGAAAGAGTGGCACAGCACTTTAAAGTTATTTTTTTTTTACAATGAAATTCATAGGTCTTTAGTATCTGGTTGGATTTTGGACAAAAATAACTCAATGCTCTCACTGAGTTACCTGAAGCGATAAAAAGCTAAAAAAGTCCCGATGGCGCTTGAGTCAACAAGCCTTCTCTCAAATAGTAAATATAATTATAAAGATGGCTGAAGGGCCACAAAAGCCTTCAGAATTAAACGAGAGTCAGAGCATTCGACGTAGAAAAATAAGCTGATCATAACTGCATATTTAACTCATTTTTGACCAAAGTGGATGAGTTTGTGTATTTAGGAAATATGTTTAAAAGAGACGGAAAGGCTGATAAGGAGATTGAAAGAAGAGTGAATGCAGGAAACTCCATTAATGGAGGACTGAACGCTGTTGGGGCCAATAAGAAATTGTCCAAAGAAGCGAAGCTAGCAGTCCACAATAGAGTGCTTATACCAACCCTGATGTATGGCAGTGAGGCATGGAACTGGCAGAGGAAGGATGAAAGTAGACTGAATGTTGTGGAAATGAGTTATTTGAGACGTATGTGTGGTAAAATCATGTATGACCGTATTACAAATGTGGATATCCGGAAAGAATACAACGCTGATATGAGCGTAATGGATAGGATCAAGAAAGGGACGCTTAGATGGTTTGGGCATGTAGAGCAAATGAACGAAGAAAGGAGTGTGAAAAGAATATATGATGCGAAAGTGAATGGAAGAAGATGTCGAGGACGCCCGAGAAAGACATGGCACGATCAAGTAAATCAATTACTTGAATCGGGTCATGTGAAGAATCAGAATAACAGAAGAGTATGTATGAGACGATGTATGAATGTAAATGAAGCAAGAAGTGTGTGCCAAGACAGAGTTGTATGGCGGTCCGTCCTCTCTGCCTACCCCTGCGGAGAAACAGCGTGATGGTTAGTTAGTTAGTTTGTTAGTTTGACCAAAGTGTCGTTTAAGCCCTTTTGCCTTTCTGGTAACGATATTATCTTACAAAGCATAAATATGTTTTTCACACTCAAAACCAAGTACAAGTATCGTTGTTGAAATAATATTACATGAAATTAAAGAGTCACTTTGCATGAAAACACCAATAATCTTATTAACACATTTACTTAACTTCGTAATATTTTATAAACAAAATATGATCTACGTCACCATCGTGAACTCATTAGGATAGTTGGGTAGCAAGATATAAATATTTTTTTACAAATATTTAAGTACACATTTGTAGTCTACAGAATTCGCTCGTAACAATCATCGGGGGAATAACGTGATGTTATATTCTGTGCCTACAACTTATATCTGAAGATTTTTTTGAATTTCTGGGGTTTTTTTATTTTGTCCGGCGGAATGCATACGAAATGGCCTCAAAGTTTTAATGATCACGTGTTAAGCGTAGTTTTGAACAATGAAAGGGATGGAATATGCATTAATGACGAAAAAAGCATTGAATACGCATCATGAAAATGCAAATGTATGTAATCTGATATGTATTCACTGGGTATTTTTTAACAAATGAATCTATAGATAAGGATATTTTAAAAAGTAATTATACTTTTAGAAGTTGGAACTATGGAAGAAGAAGTCGGAGACGCCAGAGGAAGACATGGCACGATCAAGTTTTATTTTTATTTTTAAAGACACATTCCCGGGTTACGAAAAACCTGACAATATTTGAAAAACTCATACTGCCATTATAAGAGACGGAAAATGTTGCTTGTGCAATGATGGAGCACTTAGCTAGCAGAGGAATTGAACGCACGACGTCCGGGTGGGAATCCGACGCGTTTGTCCACTCAGCTACCGACCGGTCGTAATGTAGTGAATCAAATGCTTGAGTTAGACCATGTGACGCGTCAGAATAACAGTACAGTATGTATGAGACGATATATGAATGTGAATGAAGCAAGGAGTGTGTGCCAAGACAGAGTTTAATGGCAGTCCGTCCTCCCTGTCTACCCCTGCGGAGAAACGGCGTGATGGTTAGTTAGTTAGTTGGTTAGTTAATTACATTTTTTTACAAAATAACTGTTTAAATG
>JAGWCC010001347.1:0-64599 GCA_022651775.1 Drusus annulatus
ACAATGATGATATCTGCCAACGAGCCATACACTTTCTCGAAATTATCAAGCCCGAAAAGAATACAATCACAAAAGATTTTGCTAAATACAAGATATCGTTGAATAGTGCCGCAGACTCACAAGCGATGATCCAACTAAAAAGAGAATATTGTGAACTCCGCAAGTGCTTATACTGTCGTATCGGTCATCGCTTATTAAGCAGACCAAAGCCGTAAAACCTCTGAAAAAGAATGATTTTCACCATTATTGGCTCTATTTTGAACAACAATCAAAAAAAAGAGCCACAACATAGTGTAATACTAAATATTATTTCTACATTTGCCAAAGCATTAGGGGATTCTTAATTTGCATAGTTTAAACATTCCTTTTCAAGTAAATACTCTTGGTAAGTTTTTTAAATTCTTCTTTTAACCTTTATCCTTTTGCTGAAGAGTATTTTTTTTAATTTTTTATTTTTTACAATGAACATTTTTATTGCAGGGTTGAGCTATAGCATCAACGACAACGACTTGAAAGATCTATTTGCTGAGTATGGCGAAATCGCATCAGCTAAAGTTATCATGGACAAACAAACAAGTCGTTCAAAAGGTTACGGTTTCGTTGAAATCGAAGACCAAGCCGCTGGACAAAAAGCTATCGACGAATTGAACGGAGCTGAATACGATGGCAGAACTATTTCTGTATCTGAAGCACGTCCACGTACTGAAGGAGGCGATCGTCCTCGCAGAAGCTTCGACAACAACAGAGGAGGCGGAAGCAGCAACGGTGGATTTAGAAAACGCGAATATTAATCATACTACACACGTGTAGATACTGATAATACATATTGTAACAAACGGGATATATCGCTATATATCCCGTTTTTCTTTTATAATGAGTCAAAGGATCAACAACTTCACTATTAGCTACATATTTTTAGATAAAAATGCAGCATTATCGTGTTAATCCTTTTATTTATTCAAAAAACTTTATAACTTTGCAGCCGTTCTTGTCGAGTTGTAAAAATAATATAACGTGGGTAAATTTGATCAGTATAAAATACCTTTAAGAGGTCTATCGGAAGGAAAACATGAGTTCAATTACAAATTGGATAACAAGTTTTTCCAACTTATCGATGATGGTACTTCCGATATTAAAAAAGGAGATCTCGATGTAGTTGTTCATCTAAAAAATACGGCTACAACTTTCGAACTTAATTTCGAAATCAAGGGAGTAGCACACGTACCATGCGACAGATGTCTCGACGACATGGTGATGGACGTGGCCACAAAAAGTAAGCTGATCGTCAAATTCGGAGCCGAGTATTCCGAAGAAAGCGATGAAATAGTAATAATACCCGAAGAAGATGGCGAGATCAATATCGCTTGGTTCTTATACGAATTCATAGTGCTCAGTTTGCCGATGAAACATGTACACCCCAGTGGTATGTGTAACAAAACAATGTCGACCAAGCTAGGCAAACATAAAGCCAAAAGCAGCGATGATGACAACTCGGACGATTCGCTCGACGATGACAGCGATGACACCACCGACGACTCTTTCTCAGACACCAGATGGGATAGCTTGAAAGACGTTAGTATTGACGAAGAATAATAGATAAATTAGATAATAAATAACTACTAAATAATAGAAAAATGGCACATCCGAAACGTAAACAATCGAAGTCTAGAACAGCAAAAAGAAGAACTCACGATAAGGCAGCAACACCTACATTAGCGGTATGCTCAAACTGTGGCGCATGGCATGTATTCCATACTGTTTGCCCTGAGTGCGGACATTACAGAGGGAAACTAGCTATCGAAAAAGAGGCAGCAGTTTAAATCCTGAAAAGAAACTCTTAAGCCCTAACGAAACTTAGGGCATTTTTTTTAATATAAATAATCAAATGCAAAATAGAACAGAATGATTAGAGCAGCAATAACCGGAATTGGAGCTTATGTCCCTGAAGATATTCTAACCAATGATGATATCGCACAGATCGTTGACACCAATGATGAGTGGATCATGTCGCGAGTTGGCATCAAAGAACGTCGCGTTCTCAAGGGTGAAGGCAAAGGTACCTCCGTGATGGGAGCCGAAGCGGTAAAAGAATTGCTAAGAAAAACAAATACGAAACCTGAAGAGGTGGACGTACTTATTTTTGCTACTACAACACCTGATAATATTTTCCCCAACACATCAGCCATGACTGCTGAGGCATGTGGCATCAAAAATGCTCTAGGCTTTGATGTACACGCCGCATGTTCAGGATTCCTGTACGCGCTTGAAGTTGGATCCAATTTCATCAAATCGGGAAAATATAAAAAAGTAATTGTGGCTGCAGGCGATAAAATGACCTCAATCACCAATTATAAAGACCGTACCACCTGCCCTCTATTCGGAGATGCAGCCGGTGCTGTTATGTTAGAACCAACCACCGAAGAATTTGGCATCATGGATACCATTCTTCATCTCGATGGCGTTGGCATCCCTCACCTGCACATGCATGGTGGTGGCTCAGCCTATCCGGCATCGCACGAAACGATTGATAAAGATATGCACTACGTATATCAAGAAGGACAAGCTGTATTCAAACATGCAGTATCCAAGATGGCCGACGTATCTGTTGAGATTATGAAGCGCAACAACCTCACACATGAGGATATCGCATGGCTAGTGCCACATCAGGCAAACATACGTATCATAGAAGCCGTAGGCAAACGTATGGGTCTCACGGATGATAAAGTGATGATAAACATTCAAAAATATGGTAACACCAGTGCAGGAACAATACCTGTGGCTCTCCATGAATGGGAATCGAAACTCAAAAAAGGAGATAATATAGTATTGACCGCCTTTGGAGCCGGATTTACATGGGGTACTGTGTATTTGAAGTGGGCATACTAAAGGGCAAAACATCATATATAAAATAAGGGCTGAAAATTAATTTTCAGCCCTTATTTTATATTACAAAAATTTCAATTTTTCAATTAAGGTCGTAGACCTATTTATTGCTTTTTTATCTATAAGAGCAACAAGAAGTTATGGCGATAAAACATCCCATTAAATATTTACATTTACTTATATACTCAATCCCATTATTATTGAAGGAAATAATCCCAATAGTAAATTTAATGATATGGCGATCACCGCCACAGCCTTATACTCGAAAGGTACTTTTGACACTTCTTCAACCTTTTGGCATGTGAACATAACGTTAACAACCCCGAAATAGTAATATACAGCTATGATTGAGTTGAGGATACCGAATATAACCAATACCAATTGGTCTGCCTGCAACATCTGATCGAACACAAAAAATTTAGCAAAGAATCCCGAAAACATAGGAATACCTCCCAACGAAAGCAATGCCCCGGTCAATGCCATCGCCAATAGAGGCTGGCTCTTTGCCAATCCATAAAAGTTTGAAATATCTTCGTTATCTTTTCCTCGACAAACAGACATTATAACGGCAAAGGCGGCAATTCCATTAAACGAATAAGCTGCCGCATATTACAATAAGCCCGTAGCCGACATACCCACCGTTTGCAGATACATCAACATAAAACCGGCATGCGATATCCCCGAATAAGCCATCATTCGTTTAATGTTAGTTTGTTTAAGTGCTGTAATATTCCCTATCGTCATCGAAAGAATAGACAGGATAACCATCACCACTTTATAGATAGGTGTAACGCCTACCAACATCACTGAGGCAACCTTAAATAATGCAGCCAATGCAGCAACCTTTACCAAAGTACTCATCAATGCGGTCACCAGATGGGGTGCTCCCTCATATACATCAGGCGCCCAAAAATGAAATGGAACAATAGAAGCCTTAAATAAAAAGTATACGCTTATCATCACAAAACCTATATTAAACCAGATAGGCAGCCTTTGCGATTGAGACACAGACAATATGCTATCTACACTAAACGAGCCAATAGCACCATACACCAATGCAATACCAAACAATATAAATCCGGAAGCAAATGCGCCCATAATGAAGTATTTCATTCCCGATTCGTTACTTTTCAGATTTTTAGGTTCGCTGGCAGCAAATACATAAGCAGCAATAGATAAAATTTCTAGCCCAATGAAAAACATAGCCAAATTGCCAAACGAAACCATAGCAATAGCCCCTACAAGCAAAAACAACTTTAAAGAAACATAGTCGGCTATTTTATCTATCTTATCGGCATAAAACTTAGGACTCATAAGTATCAGAAATATAGCCAAAACAATAAATAATATAGAGAACGATCGAGAGAAAGCTGTGCTCACAATCATCTTATACTCATCATCGGCGATAAACGACTGACCGAAATACATTTCGAGAACAGTCATCCCCAATATACTTATCAATCCGAGAAGGATTACAGGTATAAGGATCTTTCTTAAATTCAAAATCTCCAATAAAAGGCTTATAACGCCCAATCCAGCTACTGCTATCAGTGTACTCATTATATAGTTATCTATTAATATATGTTGTTATTACCTCCAGGCTTGGCGTTACCAAGTCAACAATAGGTTTTGAATATATTCCGAAAAATATGAACGGGATGGTCAGCGAGGCAAATATAATACCCTCCATCTTGTCCAAGTCGTCAAATGCTTTCAACTTGGCTTCACCCAGCATCACTTGCTGATACATCCACAACATGACAAAAGCTCCCAAAAACATAGATGTGCCTATCATCACCGCATACCAAATATTCACTTGGAAAAGGCTATACATGATGGTAAACTCACCCACAAAGTTGAACGATAAAGGTATTGATATAGCAGCAAGGATAGTCATAAAGAATGCTCCTGTAAACTTCGACGCTTGATTTTTGATACCACCCAATTGACTTATCAATGCCCTATTGGTGCGTTTATAAATTACATCCGAAGCGAAGAATAATGCAATTACCCCGACCCCATGCGCCAAAATAAGAAGCACTGCACCGAGCAGTCCGTCAAATGTCAACGAATACGCACCTGCGGCAATAAATCCTACGTGCGACATGGATATATAGGCGAAGAAGCGTTTGATATTATCTTGTTTCAAGGCTATGATAGTACCATATATAAATCCGATTATACACAGCGGAACAATGATCCATCTCAATTCCAAAGCAGCATCGCCCGTCACCGGCAATTGCCAGCGAATCACGCTATACGCTCCCATCTTCGACATCAATCCTCCTAGCATCATCGTACCCACAGCCGGAGCTTTCTGATAGGCATTAGCCTGCCATGTATGAAAAGGAAAAATGGGTATCTTAATCGCATAAGCCAAAAAAAAGAATCCTAAGAATATCCAAACCTGCTCTGTCATACTCAAATCGGCATTGTAAAACGCTTCGAGCTGAAAACTGCCTACTTTGGTATACAAATAAATGATTGCAGCCAACATAAAAAGGGAGCCGGCAAAGGTGTACATAAAGAAAGTCATTGCTGCCTTCCTACGTTTGGTAACCTCTCCATTGCCCCACAATACGATAATGAAATAGATAGGAATGAGCGATAATTCCCAAAACACATAATACAAAAGCGCATCGCTACTCAAGAATGCTCCGCACATGGCAAATACCATGAACATCACAAGCGAGTAAAACAAGCGTTCGTTCTTTATTTCGGTCGACCATGCAGTCAGTAATACAATAGAAGTCAGAATTGTAGTCAGCAATAGCATAGCAATAGCCAAACCATCGGCATTCAACGAGAATGAAATATGCGGATTGCTGATCCACTCTGCGCTAAAAGTTGTACCTGCCGAACCATATTGAAGAAGTATAGCCCCCGAAAACACGGCAGCAAAGACGCTGAACAGCAATGCAACTTTAGATGCAAAACGGTTGCCCGACATGTAGGTCGCTACGGTTCCTACCAATAGTATGATTAATATAATAACGATATTCATATCCTGGTCAAAAAATTAATTCACAAAAAATATAACTGCCACTATCGAACAAAATCCCAATACAAAAAAGAATAAGTAAAGTCCTACACTTCCGTTCTGCAATCTTCGGGTAGGCACAGACATAGCATCTGCTATCGATCCCGATAATGCAACAAAAGCAGCAATACCTCGCTCGGCATAGTTTTCGAGAAATCCACCCAAAGCATATATTGGTTTCACAAACAATGTATTATATATTTCATCGATATAGAACTTATTATATACTACTTTGGCAAATCCCGTCAACTGACCATCTTCCACCGGCACTTTCGATTTAGCTACATACAGATAGTATGCCAATCCCAGACCCACAAAAGCAATCAAGGTAGATACCGCCATCATAGTCACCGACTCTGCACCAAAAGTATGTTCAACATAAGCCAACTTAGGCAATACAGGCATCAGATAATTATTGATCCAGTTGTAACCGATCGGCAAACCGATCACACCGCCAAACAATGCCAATATGCTTAATACAATAAGTGGTATCGTCATCGATTTAGGCGATTCGTGTACATGTTCTTTTTGCTCCTTCGTTCCTCTAAAATCTTTGAAAAATGTAAGGAACAACACACGGAACATATAGAATGCCGTCATCAACGAAGCCAAGGCTGCAATAACCCATAGCAAAGGATTGTGCTGAAATGCGGTAAGCATTATTTCGTCTTTCGAGAAAAATCCCGCCAATGGAGGAATACCCGATATAGACAGCGTAGATATAGCAAAGGTAGCGTATGTAACTAGCATCACACCTTTGAGTCCACCCATCTTACGCATATCCTGTTCGCCACTCATCCCATGAATAACCGAACCCGCCCCAAGGAACAAACAAGCCTTGAAGAAAGCGTGCGTTATGACATGAAATACGGCTACATGATACGCACCACAACCGATGGCAAGAAACATCAAGCCCAATTGCGATACGGTAGAGTATGCTAATACTTTCTTTATGTCATTTTGCATAACACCAATAGTCGCAGCAAATAAGGTAGTTACAGCACCTATTATGGCAATAAATTCGAGTATTGCAGGGGTTAGGTCAAATATAAAATTCAATCGGGTGAGCATAAATATACCCGCCGTAACCATCGTGGCAGCATGTATCAATGCCGACACCGGCGTGGGGCCTACCATGGCATCGGGCAACCATGTGTACAAGGGAATCTGAGCACTCTTGCCCATTGCTCCTATGAAGAGGCAAAGTGTGGCAAGACCGAGCAGCGTAGACACTTCGGGATTTGTGGTAGTGGAAAGAGCAAGTTTTAAACTTGCGAAATCGACCGTTTTGAACAAATATATCAATATGAAGATGCCTACCAAAAAGTACAAGTCTCCTATCCTATTCATTATGAATGCTTTTTAGCAGCATCATTGAATTTTTGATTTTTAGACCAGAACCCTATCAACAGATACGAGCACAAACCTACACCTTCCCAACCGATGAACATCACAAGCAGATTGCTCCCTGTAACCAATACGATCATAAAGAAGATAAAAAGATTGAGGTATGCAAAATAGCGGTTGATATGCTCATCGCCCTTCATATACCCTATCGAATAGACATGTATCAATGTACCGATACCCGTTACAAACATCAACCAGATGAGCGAAAGCTGATCGAGCGTGAAGCTCATCCCTGCTGCAAAATCGCCGATAACTATCCAATTGAACAGATGAACGGTAGGCACAGCCTGATGGTCGAACAATATCTGAATGAAGAAGTACGTTGAAATCAAGAAACTAATGGCTACGGCCACAGTCCCGATTATACCCGATAACGATTTACCGAGCAATTTGCTACCAAACAGATTGATTACAAAACCAATAAGTGGGCTAACTAGAAGTAATAATATCAATATTGTTTCCATTCAAAAAATTATCCTTTCAAGTTTTTCAATTTATCGATGTCGATCGAACCTATATTTCTAAATATAGCCACCAATATGGTAAAACCTACTGCTACTTCAGCAGCAGCAACTGCTAACGAAAACAGCACAAACACTTGCCCGCTAACATTCTGGTGATATACCGAGAATGCTACCAACAATAGATTGGTAGATGCCAACATCAATTCGACAGACATCAACAGCACAATCGTGCTGCGACGAAACAATACACCCAACATCCCCACACAAAACAAAAGTATGGCGAGATAAATGTAATTGTCTATTCCTATTTGTTCTAATATATTATTCAACATAGCTTAAGCTTTTTTGTCTCGTTTCGAAATCATTACTGCTCCTATCATTGCCGTGATAAGCATTATGGTTATACACTCGAATGGCAACAAATACTCGCTCATCAGCACTTGTCCGATAACCTGTACCGATTGAAAATCGACACCTTCGCCTTTATATGTTTCCATGATCGGACTAGCCTTGAGCAATACAGCCAATAGCAATAAAACCGTCAAACCGACCGAAAGTGTAGCTGCTATGCGGCTTGCTATCTTCTTCTTGGGTTCGTGTTGCTCGCCCAGATTCATCAACATGAGCGTGAAGAGCAACAATACCATGATTGCCCCTGTATACACCACAATGTTGACCACCGCTAAAAACTGCGCATTGAGTATCAGCATGTGTCCCGAAATGGAAATGAAGCAGAGGATCATATAAATGGCACTGTGAATGGGATTTTTAGACACCACAGTCAATATTGCCGTCCCTAGGGTGATCGCTGCCAGAATATAAAAAATTATAGTTATCATACGTTTAGTTACCAGTTACAGGTTACAAGTTACAAGTTGATGTTATCTCAACTCATAATTCATAACTCATAATTTATCATTATTTGAATTTACCTGTTTTGCCATCCTCTACCGATATCACCAATTTATCTTTTCCGTAAATAAAGGCTTCCCTATCCAGATTTGGTTTCACCAATAGTTTCGATTTAGTCAGATAGATTGCATCTTTCGGGCAAGCCTCTTCACACAATCCGCAAAAGATGCAGCGCAACATATTTATTTCATATACTGCCGCATATTTTTTCTTCTCGATACAAGTTTTTCTTCTCCCGCTTTTCGCTCGGCTGCTACCATTGTTATTGCCTCAGCCGGGCAAGCCAATGCACACAAACCACAGGCCGTGCAACGTTCTGCACCGTTTTCGTCACGCATCAACACGTGCTGACCACGATATACAGGGCTGAATTCGCGCTGTTGCTCAGGATATTGTATCGTATTTTTCTTTTTGAAAAAATGTTTGATCGTAATCCACATACCTTTTATAATGGCAGGCAGATACATACGCTCTACGAAAGTCATCTCTTTATTGCCGACCTCCGTTTTTCGTCCCGATAATGATATATCTTTGAGCACCTCCCCTGCCCCTGCTAAAGAGGGGTTCTTGGTTGCATCATTATTTTCTAAATTATTCATATCTATTTTATCTTTTTAAACTCCTCCCCTTTGGGGGGGTTGGGTGGGGTGTTAGTTAAACAATAAAATACCTGCACCCACCAAAAATATATTGATCAATGCCAAAGGGAACAACATTTTCCATCCCAAACGCATTAGTTGATCGTAACGGAAACGTGGTATTGTCCAACGCACCCACATAAAGAAGAATATACCTAGCGTTATTTTTGCCAAAAGAGAGGCTACCGCTAGGGCATTCCCTAAATTGGGACTAAAGGCAATAAGCTCGTCGATGAATGGATAGTTGTATCCACCAAAGAATAAAACAGCCATCAATGCGGATGAGAAAAACATAGCTACATATTCCGAAAACATGAAAAATCCCATCTTCATAGATGAAAATTCGGTATGATGACCGTTTACCAATTCCGACTCGCATTCTGCCAAATCGAAAGGTGTACGATTACATTCAGCAAAGGCACATATAAGAAAAATAAGGAACGTAAGGGGTTGATAAATTACATTCCACTGCATGCCGTGCCATCCCGATTGTTGCTCGGTTATAGTAGCCAAGCTCAACGAGCCTGTCATCATGATCAGTGCAATGATAGACAAACCCATCGCCACTTCGTACGATACCATCTGTGCACCTGCACGAATGCTACCTATCAATGAATATTTATTGTTCGATGCCCATCCGCCTATTACTACACCGTAAACGCCTGTCGACAACACTGCCACCACAAACAATACAGCCACATTGACATCGGCTATCTGACCCTGAACGATATACCCTCCAAAATCAAATTCCTTAGCCCATGGAATAACTGCACTGCCTAGCAAAGACACACCCATAGCCACAGCCGGAGCGGCATAGAACAGTATTTTGTTAGGCGTATTGGGCATAAACTCTTCTTTCGAGAACAGCTTTGCTCCATCGCAGATGGGTTGTAAAAGACCAAATATACCCGCACGGTTAGGTCCATAACGGTCTTGCAGAAATCCTGCAACCTTACGCTCGGCCAATGTGGAATATAGAGCGAAAAACATTGTAATGGCAAACACCACGACAATAAAAATCAATTTTTCTAGTATAAATGCTAATTCCATGTTTATTTTTAGTTACAAGTTAAGGTCACAGACCTTTTTATTGCTTTTTTATCTATAACAGCAACAAGCAGTTATGAGTTCATAATATCGCAATAAATATTTACAGTTACTTACTTCGCCCTGCGAACAGTTATAAGTTACGAGTTTTTAGTTTCTATTCTTTATCCTTTATTGGAGTATACGGAAAATCTGCCATACTTATTTTCTTCTGATCCTCTTTTCTTCCTTCCAATGTCAACTCGTCGGCATCTATATGCACTTTCTTGAGATTGGTGGTGTAATTATTGACATTCAGCACCGACCATTTCTCAAACTTGCGTGGTACTTCTATCGTCCAATCGTTCTTATCCTTACGATCGAAACGACATTCGTTGCAAATGAAATCTTCCACCTCGTGCCATTGGTCTTTACGAGCCGAAACGCGCAACACCTCGTCGCCCGACATCCACAATACAACTTTACCTACACATTTCGAACAGTTGCGATGTGCATCATATTTCTTGGTAAACCATACACGGGATTGAAAGCGGAACGTTTTATCAGTCAATGCTCCCACAGGGCATACATCTATCATATTGCCCGAAAAATCATTGTCGATCGCATGCTTTATATAGGTTGATATCTCGGCATGGTCACCTCTGCCCAGCACTCCTTGTACACGGTTTGGTGTCAATTGGTCTGCCAATTTTACACAGCGATAACAAAGCACACAGCGATTTTTGTTTATCTCTATATATGGACCTAAGTCCTCGTTCTCCATCTTCACTTTTTCTTCTACAAAGCGCGATTTGAAATTTTTGTTCTCTGCTGCCAAGTTCTGCAAATCACATTCGCCTGCCTGATCGCACACAGGGCAATCGAGCGGATGATTGATCAACAAAAATTCAGTGACAGCCTTGCGAGCCTCCATCGCCTTTTCCGATTTGGCACTCAACACTTCCATACCATCCTGAACCGAAGTCACACACGATGGTTGAAGTTTGGGCATCGGACGGGGATCTCTTTCGCTACCTTTGGTTATCTCTACCAAACAGCAACGACATTTACCTCCGCAATCTTTCAGCTTCGAGTAATAGCACATGGTAGGGGGTACACATTGACCACCGATCATACGAGCGGCTTGCAAGATGGTTGTACCAGCTTCTACATCTATTTCGTGTCCGTCTATTATTACTTTCATATTTCGGTTACGAGTTACGAGTTACGAGTTACAAGTTACAAAAACTGTCACCCGACTGTTATCTTATCTGTTTATTTCAAAAGATGGCGAACTTTATCCATTGGCTCATCCACAAAGTGATTTCTATTCTTAATTTTTTCAGCAAAACGCACATGGTATTCAAACTCTTCGCGGAAATGGCGAATAGCTGCCGCCACCGGTAATATGCTGCTGCATCGCCCAAGGGACAGATGGTATTGCCCTCTATCTGAGCTTGTATGCTCCACAACAGATCAATATCTTCCTCACGTCCTTGCCCATTCTCTATACGATGCAATATCTTCTCCATCCATCCTGTTCCTTCGCGACATGGCGAGCATTGCCCGCAACTCTCGTGATGATAGAAGCGTGCAAAATTCCATGTATTGCGCACAATACAAGCCGTATCATTATACACGATAAATCCGCCTGATCCTAAAGATGACCCTGTGGCAAACCCACCATCGGCAAGCGATTCGTATGTAATGAGGCGATCATCGCCATTGGCCGTTTTGAATATATATTGTACAGGAAGGATTGGCACTGACGATCCTCCAGGCACTAAGGCTTTCAACGGACGACTGTCCATCATGCCACCGCAATACTGGTCGGAGTTCATAAATTCTTCGACCGACAGACCCAAATCTATTTCATACACACCCGGGTTTTTGATATGCCCCGATGCTGAAATCAATTTCGTTCCCGTCGATTTGCCTAATCCTATTTTTGCATAATCGTCGCCACTGTTGTTGATAATCCAAGGCACAGCCGATATAGACTCTACATTGTTTACCACAGTGGGCTCTGCCCACAATCCGATAACAGCAGGGAATGGTGGCTTTATGCGTGGGTTACCACGTTTGCCTTCCAATGACTCGATCAAAGCCGTTTCTTCTCCGCAAATATATGCTCCTGCACCGCAGTGCACATACAAATCGAGATCGTAGCCCGATCCTAATATATTTTTGCCTAACCATCCGTTGGCATAAGCTTCTTTTATTGCTTTTTCTAATATTTTGAATACCCACATATATTCGCCACGGATATATATGTATGATAAATGTGCTTCTAATGCAAAACTGGCGATAATAGCACCCTCAATCAACAAATGAGGAATATGCTCCATCAAGAAGCGGTCTTTGAACGTACCCGGTTCCGATTCATCGGCATTGACTACCAGATGGCTCGGCTTGCCCGATTTTTTATCCAAAAAGCTCCACTTCATACCCATTGGGAATCCGGCCCCTCCACGACCACGGAGTCCCGAAGTTTTCACCTGCTCGGTAATCTCGTCGGGAGTCATCGTTTTGATAGCTTTTTCCACCGCCGAATAGCCTCCAGTCTTGCGATAGACATCATATTCCTTTATTCCGGGAATATCTATTTTTTCTAATAATATCTTTGTAGCCATCGCAATTATGCTTGTAATTTAATATTACCTTGTTTACACTCCTCGATCAATGTATCGATTCTTTCTTCTGTCAATCGCTCGTGATAAAAATCGCCCAATTGCATCATCGGCGCATAACCGCAAGCTCCCAAGCATTCTACCGACACTACGCTAAACAGACCATCGGCTGTGGTTTCACCTTCTTTGATTCCTAGTTTTTGGCAAGTGTATTCGATCATATCGTCAGCACCCCGCAATCCGCAGCAGCCCGTACGACAAAATTCGAACATATATTTGCCCATTGGCCGTTGGTTAAACATCGTATAGAATGTTACCACCTCATATACCTCGATCGGTTGTATTTCCAATATTTCGGCTACCTTGTTCATTAGCTCCACGCTCAACCAATTGTCATGCGCATCCTGTACGGCATGAAGAACTGGCAACAAAGCCGATTTCTTTTTGTCAGACGGGTAATGACTCAATAGCTCATGGATACGAACCATCAACTGATCCGTCATATTTATTTCTTGTGTGTATTCTCTCATAATCCACCTCCCCAACCCCTCCAAAGGAGGGGCTTCTGTTAGAGACTGTTTATATTTATTCTTTTTCTATTCATTTTTTACTCCTCCCCTCTGGGGAGGCTGGGTGAAGTGCACTAGGCATCTAATTCACCTGCTATAACATTTATACTCGACAATGTAGCCACTGCATCCGAGAACGAGCCTCCTCGTATCATCTCGGCAAAAGCCTGATAATATATAAAACATGGACGGCGAAAGTGCACACGAAACGGAGTGCGTGAGCCATCCGTTATCAGATACATCCCCAATTCTCCGTTTGCTCCTTCTACTGCATGGTATACCTCTTTGACAGGCACAGGATACTCACCCATCACTATTTTGAAATGATTGATCAATGGTTCCATTTCTGTATATACAAGGTCTTTAGGAGGTAGGTAATAATCAGGCACATCGGCATGATATTCATTGCCCTCGGGCATATTGTTACGAGCCTGAGTGATGATTTTCAAACTTTCTTTTATTTCGGCCGATCGTACTACCCAACGGTCATAGGTATCGCCCGATTGTCCGACAGGAATATCAAAATCGAAGTCCTCGTACGAGCTATACGGATTCATTTTACGCACATCGTAATCGATGCCTGTGGCTCTTAGATTGTGTCCTGTGAAACCATAATTGATGCCATTTTCGGCAGAGATAGCCCCTACACCCACCAGGCGATCTATAAATATGCGATTGCGGGCAAAAAGACGTTCCAATTCGTCCCATGCTTTAGGGAAACCGACTAAAAATTCATCTAGTTTTGTCCAAACAGCAGGTGTAAAGTCACGCTCAAAACCGCCGATACGTCCCATGTTGGTCGTAAGGCGCGCTCCGCATATTTCTTCATAAATTTCGTATGCCAACTCACGATATTTCATCACATACAAGAATGGGGTGTATGCACCTAAGTCAACCCCTAGGATAGAGTTGCATATTAGGTGATCGGTAATACGAGCCAGTTCCATGATGATGACACGCATATATTGCGCACGTTTGGGCACTTCCACGCCTAATGGTTTTTCGACAGTCATCCACCAAGCCATGTTGTTGATTGGTGACGAACAATAGTTTAAACGATCGGTCAATGTGGTGATTTGATAAAAAGTACGCTTTTCGGCAATTTTTTCAAATGCACGATGTATATAGCCTACTGTGGTGTCGGCATCTAAAATGCGTTCGCCATCCATCAACAGTATATTTTGGAATACACCATGTGTGGATGGGTAAGTCGGCCCAAAGTTGAGCACATTGAGCTCTTGCCCATCTTCGTGAGATTGCTCTCGTATTATTTTCGCAAAGCGATGTTCAGGATGTAATATTGTTTCCATATCTATCTTTGCTTATTTTACTCGTTGACAATTATTGGGTGTGCGTCCGAAGAAGCGATCGTCCTTATCGGTACGTTCAGCATCTTCGAGGGGAAATTCTTTGCGCATGGGGAATGAG
The DNA here is from genome assembly GCA_022651775.1 of Drusus annulatus. Classification (NCBI taxonomy): domain Eukaryota; kingdom Metazoa; phylum Arthropoda; class Insecta; order Trichoptera; family Limnephilidae; genus Drusus; species Drusus annulatus. The sequence goes on from JAGWCC010001347.1 coordinate 14,998, forward strand.
GTCATTCCGTCGTCGTTCAATATTCGTTTCAAGTTGGGATGTCCGATAAACTTAACACCGTAAAAGTCGTATGTTTCGCGCTCCATCCAATTGGCGGACTCAAACACATCGGTCACTGTATCCACTTCTACCCTATCGGCCGGCAGGAAAGTTTTCACCCACACACGTACATTATCTATCCAGTTGTGCAACAGATATACCACTGCAAACTGCGATTGTGGGTCATTATCCGGATAATGCACTCCGCAAAGATCTGTCAAAAAGTTGAAACGCAACACCTCATCGCTGTGCATGTAGCGGATCACCTCTTTTATAGAGGTGGGGGAAGCATGAAATGTCAATATATCGGATTCGACACGGAAGTCTGACACCTGAGCAGCAAATTTAGCTTCTATTTGTTTTTGAATATCTGTTATTTCCAATGCCATCTTATTCAAATTTGTATGATTTCAACAATTCTTCATATCTTTCCGATCCACGACGATGTATAGATTCGTGCTTCACCAATTCTTGCAATTGCATCACGCCATCCAATATTTGCTCCGGACGAGGCGGGCAACCCGGAACGTACACGTCTACCGGAATCACCTTATCCACTCCTTGCAATACCGAATAGGTATCGAATATACCGCCACACGATGCACAAGCACCTACAGCGATAACCCACTTGGGTTCGGCCATTTGCTCATAGACATGACGGAGAATGGGTGCCATTTTTTTAGAGATCGTGCCCATTATCAAAATCATATCGGCCTGGCGTGGCGAAAAGCTGTTACGCTCTGCACCGAAACGCCCCATATCGTAAGTTGATGCCATAGTAGCCATAAATTCGATACCGCAACACGAGGTTGCAAATGGCAATGGGCATAACGAATTGGCACGAGCCAAACCGATCACGTAATCAAATTTGGTGGCAAAAAATCCGTGCCCTCTGTATCCTTCAGGCGCAGGAACTATATTTATATTGGTTGTTTTATTACTCATAGCGAATCATTATTTATCCCAATCGAGAGCTTTTCTTTTCTTAATATACAAATAACCAACAAAGAGGAGTCCAATAAATATACCCATTTTCCAAAAAGCATCAACACCCAACGATTTGAAGTTGATAGCCCATGGATACATGAAAACAATTTCTATATCGAACAGCACAAAAAGAAGTGCGACCACAAAATATTTAATAGGAAAAGGAGAACGGGCATTGCCTATCGGCTCTATACCGCATTCGAAATTTGCATCCTTGCGTTTATTCTTCCTACTTGGACCTAAAAATTTAGAGGCAATTATGGTTAGAAAGGTGAATGCAAACGCAAATATGATCTGCATCAGTATCGGAATAAAATCTTGCAGGTTGGAAACCATAGGTGGTCAATTTTAACTTTTACAATAAACTTTTTTATGTTTTACAACACAAATATAGCGCATTTATTTATCAAAGTGCGGTCAAACACTCATCTATTTTATCGATGAAGAAATAAAAAATAAGGCGCAAAGACATAAAACTGTCGTTTTGCTAACTAAGCTTTACAAAGCTGCTTTTTAACATTTATATTTTTGCAATTTGATATAAACTACCGAGTGTGAATCAATGATTTTCTATTCCCTTATAGCAAATGTGAAAAGACATTAAAATACAAACCAGATTGTAACTTTTTCGATGATCGTGCGACATATCTTACAAAAAAGAACGAATTTTGAAAATATTAGATTAAAACTACGGTTCTAATCGTACTTAGTAACTGTTTAAATTTTACCGAAACAATTACTTAAGCCGTTTTATTTCTCTTTGACATCCTCTTTTTGATTCTTTTGAGCATCTTTTTTACTTTTTCCTCTCGGTTTAGCCCGCTAAACCAGCAAGTAAAAATCAAAAAATCTATCTCAAAATAATGCAAAGAAGGATGCCAATAAAATTTAAACAGTTACCTAATCAAAAATATATACGCTTGTGGTTATAGATATCAAGGATTTGAATAAAACGTATTACGGCGGTGCTCCCTTGCATGTGCTCAAAGGCATCAATCTGCAAGTAGAACATGGTGAGTTCATTTCTATAATGGGTGCTTCGGGTTCACAGACAAGTCGACGTTACTCAACATTTTAGGAATATTAGACACGTACGACACAGGCAGCTATCACCTCGATGGCATGTTGGTCAAGAACCTAAGTGAGAATAAAGCAGCCGAAATAAGGAATAAGAAGATCGGATTCATATTCCAATCATTCAACCTCATTCCGTTCAAAAACGCGATGGAGAATGTAGCTCTACCACTCTACTATCAGGGAGTGAGCAGAAAAAAAAGAAATGAGTTGGCTCTCGAATACCTCGACAAGATGGGCATAAAGAGCCATGCCTTACATTTACCCAACGAAATGTCGGGAGGACAAAAACAACGCGTAGCCATAGCCCGTGCCTTGATTGCACAACCACAAATCATATTGGTAGACGAACCCACCGGTGCATTGGACAGTACCACATCGAGCGAAGTAATGCAATTGCTCCGCCAAATAAATGCAGCTGATAATATAACCATGATTATCGTAACCCACGAGCAAGGCGTAGCCGATGCCACCGATCGCATCATACACATCAAAGATGGTATAATAGGGTCGATTGAGATAAATAAAAACCCTCAAATAAATCTATAAGCCATGTTGAGCTTCGACACACTACGAGAGGTTTTAGCATCTATAGGCAAAAACAAGATGCGCACATTCCTCACCGGACTGGCCGTAGCCTGGGGTATATTCATGCTAGTCATTCTACTGGCAGCAGGCAATGGCTTCGAAAACGGAATAAAATCGAACTTTCAAAAACGTGCCGTAAACTCAGTATCCATCTGGTAGGGATCAACCTCTATGCCGTACAAAGGGATGGCTCTCGACAGAACAATCAAGTTTGATGTAAACGATTACCTCCTCCTCAAAGAACAAATACCCGAAATAGAATTTATTTCGCCCACCATTTTCAAACAGGCTAGCATATCCTATGGGCAAGAATATGGCAGTTGGACACTAGCCGGTGTATCGGACGAGGTCTTACACATATATAGTATAAGTATCCCCAGCGGAAGCGGGCGTTTTATAAACCCGATCGACATACGCGACCGAAAGAAAGTGATTGTAATCAATTCGGATATGAAAAAAGTACTATTCAAAGACGAAGATCCGATAGGCAAACTAGTAATGGCTAACAATCTTATCTATAAAGTGATTGGCATTTACGACGACGACGATGCCCGCCAATCGCCTCCGGCCTACATTCCATTCACCACAGCACAGCTGCTATACAATGAGGGCTATGGATTTGGGCGCATCGACTTCACAGTGAATGGATTGAAAACCGAAAAGGCAAATACCGATTTCAATGACCGATTGCGCGACAAGATAGGACGCCTTCACAATTTTGACCCCAAAGATAAATCGGCATTGTATATACGCAATACTACTGAGCGGGCTATGGAATCCGAAAAAATATTCAACACCATCGGCATCGTTATCTGGTTTATCGGAATTGTATCGCTCATTGGCGGTATCGTAGGGGTGGGCAATATTATGCTCGTCACAGTAAAAGAACGCACCAAGGAGATAGGCATTCGCAAAGCCATTGGTGCCACGCCACGATCAATTCTCAAACTCATCATCATCGAAGCCATATTGATCACAACTGTATCGGGATACTTCGGGTTGACTTTCGGTGTATTTATCGTGGAATTAATCAATTTGGCGATGAGCGGTATGCCATCCGATAGGTAAAGTATATTTAAAGATCCGCAAGTAGACTTTGGTGTAGTTATCAATGCCACCATATTTTTAATAACGGCGGGTGTTGCCGCAGGACTAATGCCGGCAATACGAGCCACCAAAGTGAGCCCAATAGAAGCCATGCGAGCCGATTAACCAAGATAAAAAGAAAAAAAAAGATGTTTGATATAGACAATTTTTCAGAAATATGGATGACCATCACCCGGAACAAATTCCGAAGCTTCCTCACCGGATTCGGAGTGTTTTGGGGAATATTCATGCTCATCATACTCATGGGATTAGGCAACGCATTCCAAGGGGGAATAATGAAAAATTTCGAAGCTTTTGCTTCCAACTCCTGCTTCTTTTTCACCAATCGCACCAGTGAAGCCTACAAGGGCTATCGCAATGGTCGACAATGGGATATGAACAATCGTGATTTGATATTGATACGCGAGAAAGCACGATCGGTAGAATACCTATCCCCCATGCTATTTGGCGCGTCGCCCGAGAAAAATGCGGTACGAAATAATAAATATATAACAGCAAGTGTTAGGGGAGTGTATCCCGAATATTTTGAAATAGAGAAGCAAACCGTACTCAAAGGTCGCACATTTAACGAAATGGACATTAAAGATAGCCGAAAGGTATGTTTGATCGGAACCGAAATAGAAGAAACACTGTTCGGGAAAAGTGAAGACCCTATCGGTCAATACATACGTGTCAATGGCATCTACTTTCAAGTAGCAGGTGTTATTAGTCCAAAATCAAAAATATCGATTGGAGGAGATGTAGAAACAAGTGTATTTCTCCCTTTCAACACCATGCAACGAGCATTTAACCAAGGCGATATAATCCATTCTTTGGGGGCTACCGCCAAACCCGGATATCCTGCCGAAGTAGTAGAAGCCGAGATAAAATCGATACTCAAGACAGCGCACGATATATCGCCTAGCGACGAAAAAGCAATAGGAAGCTTCAATGTCGAAAAAGAATTTAAATTATTCGATACTTTATTCACAGGAATAGATGTACTCATCCTGATTGTCGGCATATTTGCTTTAGCATCAGGAGTAATAGGCATCAGCAATATCATGATGGTAACCGTCCGTGAACGAACTCGTGAGATTGGTGTGCGCCGAGCCATAGGAGCCAAGCCGGCTGTGATAATGAAACAAATAATGGCTGAAAGTCTTGTGCTCACAGTAATAGCAGGTATAAGTGGCATTGTGGCAGGAACACTATTACTGGAGGCGATTCATCAGGCTATGTCGGGCAACATACCCGAAGGCACATTATTCATTCCGCCCTTTGTGACCATCGGCAGCGCAATGGTTTCATTCACCTCCCTTATCATTGCCGGACTGCTTTCGGGAGTGATGCCAGCATACCGTGCATTGAGAATAAAAGCAATAGACGCCATCAGAGACGAATAAGAAGAATAAAAAGAAACAAAAGAAAAATTAAAACTAAACAATATGAAAAAAGTTCTCATCATTTTAGCAGTTGTTGTAACGGTGGTCATACTTGTTGCTACGATAGCCCTTATCGCCATGCGAAACAAAGGACAAGACAAAGTATACGAGATAGAATCGGTATCGGAAGGCGATATCGAAAACGTATCGGTAGCCACAGGAAAAGTTTCGCCACGAAACGAAATCCTCATCAAACCGCAAATATCGGGCATTATCTCCGAGATATTTAAAGAAGCAGGCGATTTTGTAAAAGAAGGTGAAATCATCGCCACGGTAAAAGTGATCCCCGAAATGGCTGCAATGAACTCGGAGGAGTCGCGCATAACCATAGCGCAGATAAACCTCCGCCAAGTAGAAGCTGAATACAACAGACAAAAAGCATTGTTCGATAAAGGGGTGATATCCAAAGAAGAAATAGACAGGTCTGATGCCGATTTCAAAAAAGCAAAAGAAGAACTAAGCAGTTCGCAAGACAATCTGGATATTATAAAAAACAGGATGTCGAAAAAAACATCACAATATAGCAACACACAAATTCGATCTACGATCACAGGTATGATACTCGATGTGCCTGTAAAAATAGGTAACTCGGTGATACAATCCAATACCTTCAACGATGGCACCACCATAGCATCGGTAGCCAACATGAACGATATGATCTTCATCGGCAAGATTGACGAAACCGAAGTGGGACGTATTCACACCGGTATGCACATCAAAACAACCGTGGGAGCTGTAGAGAATCAAAAATTTGACGCTACGCTCGAATACATATCGCCCAAAGGCACAGAAGAGAATGGAGCTATACTATTCGAAATCAAAGCTGCCGCACGCATCCCCGACACCATTATGATCAGAGCCGGATATAGTGCCAATGCCGAAATAGTAGTAGCCCAAGCCAAAAAAGTATTGACCATCGCCGAAAGCTCTATCGTATTCCGCAGCGACTCTACATTTGTAAATGTGTTGAAGGATTCGACCAACAACAAACAAGTGTTTGACGAAAAACTGATCAAAATAGGCTTGTCGGACGGTATCAAAGTAGAAATAAAATCAGGTCTTGCCAAAGGCGATAGAATACGTGGCAACGAAAAGTCGGACAAACCTGTGATGCCTAAAGATGAAGCGAAACAATGATGAAAAAGAATGATGTTATGAAAAGAACAATCCTATCTATATGTGCCATCGCTCTGCTTTGCTCATCCGCAAATGCGCAAGAGAAATGGACACTGCGCCAATGTATCGATTATGCGGTAAGTAACAATATAGAAATACGTCAGCAAGAGTTGAACGTCCGAAATTCCGAAATAGAATTGAGCACAAGCAAAAATAGTCGTTTGCCCGATTTGAATGCAGGTATGGATCAAAGATTCACTTTTGGACGAAGTACATCTGTATCAGACAATGGTTTTGAGAAGAAAAATTCGATGAGTACGAGTTTCGATATTGGCACTAGTATGCCGTTATTCACAGGCTTTCGTATTCCGAACGAAACTAAGAAGAATGAATTAAACCTGATGGCTGCAACCGAAGGATTGAAAAAAGTAAAGGATAATATGCAATTGCAGGTTGCATCATTCTATCTCGACGCTTTATTCAAAAAAGAAATACTAAAAGCATATCAGGAACAGTCTGATCTGAGCCTCAAACAAATAGAACGTACCGAAATAATGGTGTCGGCAGGCAAAATCCCGGCATCGCAGCTTTACGATATGAAAGCCCAACATGCCAAAGATCAGCTAAATGTTACGATGGGCACAAACAGCCTCAATTTGGCATTGCTCGATCTAGCTCAAGTTCTCAATTTTCAAGATGCTGCCAATTTCGACATTGCTGAACCTATTATCGATAATGTGGTTGACAACAATATAGAAAGCCTCATGATTCCAAGTGAGGTTTACAAGAATGCCTTGAATATAAAACCACAGATCAAAGAAATGGAATATAAGGTAGAAAGTAGCAAAAAAGACCTCAACATTGCCAAATCGGCATATTATCCAAAACTAGATCTTAAAGCCGGTTATGGCACTTCTTACCAACGTTATATGTGGGAGTCTGCTCCAACCCTTGGCGATCAGATCGACAAAAATGGCTCTTTTTATGTGGGTCTTAGCCTAAGTATCCCAATATTCAATCGTTTCCAAACAAAAAATAATGTTCGCTCTGCCAAATTGAATATAGAGAATCAAGAACTGATGCTCGACAACGTTAAGCTCACATTGTACAAAGAGATACAACAAGCCTATCAGAGTGCAACGGCAGCACAGAGCAAATACACTGCCGCCGAAACAGCATACCAGGCGGCGAACGAATCATTCAAATATGCGCTCGATCGTTACGAAGTAGGGAAATCTACCGTATTCGAATTCAGCGAAGCGCAGACTAAGCTTTTCACAAGCAAGTCTGATCAGATTCAGGTAAAATACGATTACATCTTCAGAAGCAAGATTCTAGACTTCTACAATGGTAAAGAAATAGATTTGAAGTAATCACAGCAAAATAAAGAGAATATATTGCCCTTTCAGGGCGCAAATACGTAAGTCGCATAATTACCCGAGGCGTTGCCTCGGGCTATGTTATGTTAGGCTTTCAGCCTGTTTTGCCCTGAAGGGGCTATATATCCTAACCCAATAGCAACGCCTTGGGTTGACAAATAAGATCTGATGAACGCCCTGAAAGGGCAACATAATATATATCATAACTGATAGACCTGAAACCTTGATTTTTCATCCCATACATTTTCTCTTCGATAATTCGGCAAAATAGCTTTATTTCGCTATTTTTGTATGCATATTCAGATCAGAACTGTAAACAAAAATGGGGTATACAACCAACCAGCATACATACTGCGATATTATCGATTCCCTCATCCGCAAAAACGCATCTTTTGCGCTCTATTCGTTGCCCGAAAGTGACCAATTAGCTTTGGTATTGCAAGACGGAGGAGGAAGCCAAACATTCCATAATATGGATCAACTGAATGGCAAAAAAGGATTTGTAATTGCACCCTATCATATCTCACTAGAGCATCCTGTTGTGCTCATTCGACCCGATGTTTCGCTTCGTGGAGAAGAACAAATATTTAATTTTCTTGCCCACAACATCGATAAAACAAGTCAATCTGAGATAGAAGAAAAAAACGAGACAGAGTCGTCTCAAGACGCATTCGATCAATACGAAAACGCATTCAACAAATTTCAATCGGCACTCAGCAGCGGAGATATTGAAAAACTCGTCTTATCCAGAACATATACAATACCCACAGGCGGCGCATTCTCTATTGGTAGCACATTCTTCGATGCACATCAGAAATACCCGAACAATTTTACCTATTTATACAATACACCCGAAACAGGCTGTTGGATGGGTAGTTCGCCCGAATTACTGTTATCGGGAACGAACAATAAGTGGAGAACCGTAGCACTGGCAGGGACAAAGAAAATATCCGATCAAATTACCGATTGGGACAAGAAAAACACGACTGAGCAGGAGATCGTAACCCGATATATGCAACAACAGCTCAACGATCAAGGCTTTGACTTCACACAAAGCAGCACCACTACCATCCAAACAGGTAATCTGGAACATCTCAAAACCGAGTTTGCATTCGAGACCAACAAACAGCCTCAGATAGGCAGTTTACTCAACTTGTTACACCCTACGCCTGCCATAAATGGATTCCCTAAGCGAGAAGCAGCCAAATTCATCATCGAGAATGAGGGATATGACCGCTCATACTATTCAGGATTTTCGGGATGTTTGAATATGGATGATCAGACCAATATATTTGTCAATCTGCGATGTATGAATATCGCACCACCCCATATACGTCTATATGCCGGAGGTGGCATCATGCCATCGTCCGACCTGGAGACCGAATGGAAAGAGACTGAAAACAAGCTGCAAATAATGCTGTCGGTAATCAAAAAAGCATAAGAAGATATGTACCCTGTCAAAAAAAATATACTGCAAGTTGTTGCTCTACTCAAAGCATATAGCATCGAGCACATCGTGCTTTCGCCCGGATCACGCAATGCGCCGTTGTTGCAAGCATTTTCGCAAGATCCATACTTCAAGTGTCAGGTGATTGTTGACGAGCGCAATGCCGCCTTTCATGCTATCGGCATCATGCAGAAGATACGAAAACCCGTAGCTGTGTGTTGCACATCGGGCACCGCTTTATTAAATTATGCACCCGCAGTAGCCGAAGCCTATTATCAGCAATTGCCTCTTATTGTCTTATCTGCCGACCGATCGCCCGAATGGATCGGACAAATGGATGGGCAGACATTGCCGCAAGCAAATGTATTTGGCTCATTCGCTAAAAAATCGGTTCATATCCCCGAAATACAGAATGATAATGACGAATGGTATTGCAACCGTCTGATCAACGAAGCTCTCATCTCAGCCACCAAGAATGAGCATGTTCCGGTACATATCAATATTCCCATATCGGAACCCCTCTTCGACTATTCAGTGACCCAACTGCCTAGGGTGAGACGCATACATGCACCCATGGTGAAAAAGAGTGTAGACATCCATCCATTTGCCGACAAATGGAATAGGGCGAAAAGGCGAATGATAATCGTAGGGCAACAATTCAAATCGGAAGAGCTGACCAAGCGATTGGAAGAGTTGAGCGAGAAAAGCGATTGTATCATATTGACAGAGCATATATCCAATTGCGTATCTCCCCTATTTGTGTCCAATTTCGATACCCTGCTATCCGTTGCCCCCATGGAAGTGAAAGAGGCTCTAAAGCCCGATTTAGTAATCAATTTTGGCGGACATATTGTATCCAAGCTATTGAAACACGTTTTGCGAGCGAACACCCCCCACGAGCACTGGCATCTATCACAATCGGGTGAAGTGGTCGATCTATTTCAATCATTGACCCAAGCAATCGAAACTGATACAATCGATTTCTTATCGCAGCTCGCAACATCCATAAACCAAGAAACGATACATGCATATAATAATCTGTGGCACAAATACTCACAATGCATACATGAACCCGAAAACGATACTGTTCTCACTGATATTACCATTACAGGTGATTTTTTGAAACAACTCCCCAAAGGAGCATCCCTCCATCTGGCAAATAGCTCGGTGATTCGCAATGCGCAATTATATAAGCTTGACGAATCCATTGAAGTATATTGTAATAGAGGTACAAATGGCATCGAAAGCTCTTTACCCTCGGCTATCGGATTTGCTTCGGTAAGTGATGCACCCACCTATCTCGTCATTGGCGACCTCAGTTTCTTTTATGCCGTAAATGCACTTTGGAATATCGATCACATCCAAAATTTGCGAATACTGTTGATAAACAACGGAGGAGGAGGTATCTTTCATCAGCTACCCAAACTCAACGAATCGGCATCCATAGACAAATATGTAGCTGCCGGACACAACATATCCGCCAAAAAATGGGCAGAAGCAGCCAACATCGATTATCGGTCTGTAAAAGAAATAAATGAGCTGAAAAAAAATATTATAGATTTTCCAGATCATAAATCGACAAAATCTATCATCTTAGAAATACAGACACATATATCTAATAATAAACATTATATGTTATATTATAATGAAAAATTAAAAAATATTTTTTAAGATAAATACACTAGTTTAGCTAACAAGAAAGAAAAAAATGTATATTTGCTCTTGTTATAGACGAAATTAACAAAACTATTTAATAAAATTAAAATTACAAATGAAAAAATTAATCTTAGTTATTGCCTGCGCTATCATGGCTGTTGGCTCTATGAGTGCTCAAACTGCAAAAAGAGAGAAAGAAATATTATTTAAAGGTGGACTAGTTACAGATCCAACTAATTTAGTTCTTGGAGCTGAAGGTCGCTATGGTATTACAGAGAATATACGCCTTGCGCCATCCGCACTGTTTTATATTCCTAAAAATAGCACAATGGGACTTCTTGTTGACGTTAACGCTCAATACGTTTTTCCAATACAAGAAGGACTTTCTCTTTACCCTCTTGCTGGACTAGCTATGCATAATTTCCGTACATCTGCTCAAAATTATGCTGGTATTCTTGAAGTTCCAGCCCATAGCTTCACAAACTGGGGATTCAATATCGTTGTCGGTGCTGATTACAATCTTAGTGCAAAAACATTCATCAGTGGTAAATTCCAATATACTTTTTCTGATTGGGATCACGCTGCAATCTTAGTTGGATACGGAATGAAGTTCTAATCGAACAACAACTCAAATACAGAACAGGAGAAGCAAAATTGCTTTTCCTGTTTTTTTATGTCCGTTGTTCGTGAAATAATCGTAATTTTGTAAACAGTAAAAACATAAAAATAGCAATAGATATGTCAACAGCACGCACATGGGAAACCATCAAAGAATATGAAGAAATTCTTTTCGATTATTTTGAAGGAATAGTAAGTATCACCATCAACCGCCCACGCTATCCCAACGCATTCACCCCCACTACCACTATGGAGATCAGTGATGCACTGCGCATCTGCCACGAAAACCAAGACATCTATGTCGTAGTGCTTACCGGTGCAGGCGACAAAGCATTCTGTGCAGGAGGCGACCAAAATGTGAAAGGCAAAGGCGGATACATCGGCAAAGATGGCGTACCACGATTGCAAGTACTGGAAGTACAAAAACAAATACGATCGATGCCCAAGCCCGTTATCGCCATGGTAAACGGATACGCCATTGGCGGAGGTCATGTATTGCAGGTAGTATGCGATCTTTCCATCGCATCAGATAATGCCATCTTCGGGCAAACAGAGCTACGCGTAGGCAGCTTCGACGCCGGATTTGGATCATCATACCTAGCTCGTATAGTAGGGCAAAAGAAAGCCCGCGAAATATGGTTTCTTTGTCGTCAATACTCGGCACAGGAGGCCTTGGAAATGGGCTTAGTAAACACCGTAGTTCCGTTCGATCAGTTAGAAAATGAAACGGTAAAATGGGCGCACGAAATGATGCAACACAGCCCGATGGCACTCCGCATGATAAAAATGGGATTGAATGCCGAGGTGGATGGACAAGCGGGAATACAAGAATTGGCAGGAAATGCCACATTACTATACTACTTGACCGACGAAGCTCAGGAAGGCAAGCACGCATTTTTGGAAAAACGCAAACCCGATTTCAAGAAGTTTCCTAAATTTCCGTGATGAAATTCAAAACCAAAATCATACCCTATACACTCACATTGAAGCGTCCGGCAGGTACTTCACGTGGCACATACCATAATCATCGAATATGGTACGTAATCGTTTCGTCACCCAACAGCCCTAATCGTTGGGGAATAGGCGAATGTGCCCCCCTACCCGATCTGAGTTGTGACTGGAGTGAGGACTATGAACTTGTTTTACAACGATTCTGTGCTGATTTAGAGAATACAGGCGAATTGGATATGGAGAAGCTAAAACCGTATCCATCTATTCTCTTCGGATTAGAAACCGCTTTGAGGCATTACAATCGTCAGACCTTCCAATTGTGGGATACAGCCTTTAGCAGAAACGAAGAAGGAATACCCATCAATGGGTTGATCTGGATGGGTGAGCCAAGCTTTATGAAAGAACAAATAGATGCGAAACTAAAAGCTGGATTTGATTGCATCAAATTGAAAATAGGTGCTATCGATTTTGATGAAGAACTCAAATTGTTAGAAGGCATCCGCAAAAACTTCTCGAAAGAGCAAATAACACTGCGTGTAGATGCCAATGGAGCATTCAACGTAGAAGAAGCCTTAGAAAAATTGAAGCGATTATCGGAATTTGATATTCATTCCATCGAGCAACCCATCCGTGCCGGACAATGGGACGAGATGGCTGATCTATGCACGCAAACACCCATCCCCATCGCTCTGGATGAAGAACTGATCGGTATTCACAAACTAGAAACTAAACGATCATTGCTAGAGATTATACAACCACAATATATTATCCTAAAACCGAGCCTTCACGGAGGATTTAGCGGATCAACTGAGTGGATAGAATTAGCCGAATCGATGAATATCGGTTGGTGGATCACATCAGCTTTGGAGTCGAACGTGGGACTCAATACCATTGCACAATGGTGTGCCACGCTAAACAATCCACTACCCCAAGGACTAGGCACAGGGGGATTGTACACCAACAATGTAGAGCTTCCTTTAGAAGTCAGAGGCGATCATTTGTGGTTCAATCCCAAAGGAAGTAGTTTTACTCTCAACGAATTAAAATGATACAAACTGTAACCATAGAAGGGATAAAGTACGGAGCAGCTGCATTCAGTGAAGGTGCTACTACCCCCAACTTTGTATCCAAATCGGATTTTCACAACGATCTATATCTGTTTCTATGCGATTGGTTTTCTCAATCGCCTCTATTAGACGTATTCACATCGGGATCGACAGGGGAACCGAAGAGGATGTCGATCGAAAAAAAGCGAATGATGCAAAGCGCACAACTCACCTGCTCTTTCCTTCATTTGAAAGCGAACGATACTGCTCTGCTTTGCATGTCACTAAACTACATTGCGGGCAAAATGATGGTGGTGCGGGCTTTGGTGGCAGGTCTCAATCTTTATCTAGCCTCTCCATCGGGCAATCCATTGAAAGACATTGACACCCCAATCACATTGGCAGCCATGATCCCATTGCAAGTATATACTAGTTTGCAAAATGAAAGGGAAAAAGAACGACTGAAGTCCATTGACAAACTAATTATCGGTGGCGGTGCTATTGACCCACAATTGGAGAAGAATCTAAAAAACTTTCCGAATAAAATATTTTCTACTTACGGCATGACCGAAACGCTATCGCACATTGCCCTGAGACAATTAAATGGTGCAAACCAGAACGACCATTACATCCCATTCGCATCCGTAAAGTTATCATTATCGGAAGATGATGCTTTAATTATCGATGCACCTTTGGTTTCTAAAGAACGATTATACACCAACGACATAGCCGATTTATTTGATGATGGCAGCTTTATGATCGTTGGGCGAAAAGATAATATCATCAACAGCGGAGGAGTGAAAATACAGATAGAAAAGCTGGAGCATTTACTCAGCTCATTCATCGACACCCCTTTTGCCATATCATCGCTGCCTGACGAGAAATTTGGTGAAATAGTTGTACTCGTGGTAGTAGGCGATGAAATCATCGACATGCAGCAGATAGAACAGAATATTCCGGCTTACGACATCCCTAAAAAAACAATACGGATAGATAGCATACCAACAACAGAGACCGGTAAAATAAACCGGCCTCTACTGAAAAAATATATCTCACATATTTGATTCAACTGTATTAAGGTCGCAGACCTATTTATTGCTTTCTTATCTATAAGAGCAACAGTATGTTATGGCGATAAAACATCCCATTAAATATTTACATTTACTTACTTACCGCCTTCACCACCGCCACCAGCATCGCCTCCGCCGCCACCCATGGAGTCATCGTTTGTGATACCACGACGCGCTTTTTGAATTTGAGCTTTCATTTCTCCAAAACGGAATGACACACTAATACCAAATCGTTGATTTGGATATACATTCCTCGATTCTCGATAAAACTCTGCCGACTGCTGTTTATTTTTATACGTAAAATCTTTCATAAACGGATTGGTCGCTCTCAAGGCAATATTTAACCTGTCGGATAAGAATGTTTTGGTAAGCGAAATACTGTGAAAATGCTGGTCGGATGAGGTTCCTTGCAGTGTGCGCCATCCACTAAAATAACCACCTCCTGCATTTACACGCAATGTCCAAGGCAATTTATATTCCACTCCTGCATAAATTCGAGGGGCAAAGCCTTTACTCGACTCATCACTTTTAGTCGATTTGAGATCTACATAGCCGATGCCCAGATTGGCATTGATACGTAATTTATCTGTTGGAGACCAGTTCAGATAGTTTGACAAATATACTTCGCGACGCTTGCCAATATTCTCATAAGTAGATACCGTTTTTCCACCTTCCGAAATCATATATTGTTCAACCATGTTATTCACAAAACTATATGAGAGATTGGCATTCATATTCAATTTGGGATTGAAATAGCTATAATTCAGATTAAGCGAATGCGTTTTGGATGGCTCCAGATTGGGATTTCCCTTATATATGATGGTAGCGTCGGATGTGTTTTCGTAAGGATTTAGTTGCCATATTCCGGGACGCGAAATACGCATATTGTAGCCAAATCTTAAGCTTTGCATGGGCTTGAGCTGATAAGTCATTGTAGCCGAAGGCACAAAATTGGAATATCCATTATCGAAATTCTTATCCTTGTCTAATGGAAACAATACATCCAAATTTGTTTTCTCAAATCTCAATCCGGTTTTGAATCCAATCTTTTTTACCTTTACCGAATAACCGGCATAGGTAGAAAAAATATCTTGTTGGTGTTTAAATTGGTCTCTCCATGTGGGCATCAAAACCCACAAATCGGTAGCAGGATCCCATGTTTCAAGCTTGCTATCACTATTGTTTAAGCGGCGGATATATTTCAACCCTGTTTCGAGTGAATGTATTTTTGCTAACGGAGTGGTAAAGTCTACCTGAAAAGTATGCTCTGTCATTTTACCATCCGATCCCTGCTTGTTGTGATTATCCGTATAATTAAGTAAACCTACGTTTTGGTTATCCGACCAGTTATTATTCGGGTATGAGCTGAGCTTGTAAGAGGCTGTCAGCAATCTATCCTTAACACTAAATATGCGCTGATAGTCAAGCCCAAAGTCTGTACTTCCATAATCGTAATCGCCATTGGAATGTGCATCAAACTCTGCCAACTTGGTATGATTCAAATCCTCTCTCACAGTTCTAAACGTCGAGGTAGATTCTCCGCCTCCTCCCCAGGTTGAGATGGTAAAATTGAGCAAATTCAAGGTGTCTATTTCGTAACTTATTTCGGCACTACCATACGCAAATCGTCCTTTGTTTTTGCTAACCCCTTCAGATGTTATATACCTAGTGGAAGTTGCCCCTGTTTTATCTTCGGTAAACGTGTATGCACTTGATTCAGGATTACTATATCGGTTGTAATTGAAATTTCCGGTAACACCCAATTTCCCCTTCTTGAAGGAGCCATTACCTCCCAAATTGTATCTCCCACGATTGTCTATACCTGTGTTTAAACTAACTGTATATCCACCCAATGCTGTATTTTTTTGCGTGATAATATTAATTATGCCAGCCACACCCTCTGCATCATATTTGGCTCCGGGTTCGGTAATAACTTCTATATTCTTGATCGATGTAGCAGGCATACCTTTGAGTACATCTTTCGGATTTTTGCTAATCATTTCGGAAGGTTTGCCATTGATATAAATTTTGAAGCTCGACGAACCTTTCACCTGTATATTATCTTCACCATCTACCGACACCATCGGTACTTTTTTTAGCATATCCAATACGTTGTTGGTTTTCGACTCCGGGTCGTCCTCCATGCTGTATGTTATCTTGTCGAAGTCTACTTTGACTAAAGGCTTAATTAATGATACTTCTATTTCTCCCAACTGGTTTTCAGAATCTTTGAGCAAGAGCTTACCTAATTCTATTTTATTTTCTTGTTTCACCGAAAAGTTTTTCACGTATGGGGCTTTTCCCATAAAGTAAACAGATAATACATAGTCTCCCGCCGATCGAAGTTGAATCTTAAAATTGCCATCAGCATCAGTTGCTACTGCTGTGATCATTTCCTGAGGCTTCTCTTTCAGAAAAACCTTAATAGTTGCATACGGAACAGATTGATTATCTGTCGAATCCACGACTTGCCCTCGCACAACCACATCAAGTTTTGGCGGATTTTGGGAAAAAGACTGAATAGAAAACAACAGTAATAGTGCAACAATCAGATACCTCATAGCGATTAGTTTAATATGCAATTAATGTTCGAAAACGATTTAAACCAAATATTTAACAAATGTAAGACAAACATATTGTCTCTTTGTAACAAAAATGCAGAAATTTAACGTCCCAAATAAAAAAAATAATTATGAATAAGACCCCATCTTATTAAAAAAAATGGACAACTGGCTCTATATTTATTTATTCTCATTATCTTAGAGGCTGTTTAAAAATTCAGCAAAATAGTTACTATTAGTCGAGAATAATATTTAACCCTATAAACAACCATGAACAGTACATTATTATTTTTAGGAAATTTGGGAACAGGCGAAGTAGTACTCATTGCTATCGTGATCCTGTTACTATTTGGAGGTAAAAAAATCCCTGAATTGATGAAAGGAATAGGCAAAGGCATGAAAAGCTTCAAAGATGGCATGAAAGGCATTGAGGACGACATCAATGGTGATGATAAGAACACTTCTAAGTAATTATTTAACGAATAATGATTCCCATTTATAATTTTTCGAACGATGGCAGCGAAGGCTGTCATCCATCCATTTTGGAAGCCTTTGGCAAAAGTAATTTAGTACAAGAAAGCGGTTATGGCGAAGATTCGCACACCAAAGCAGCAAGCAATCTGATCCGCAACAAATGCAACAGCCCTCATGCTGCTATTCATTTAATAGCCGGAGGCACCTTGACCAATCTTATTATATTGGCATCTCTCTTGCGCCCTTTCGAATCCATCATTGCCCCATCCACAGGGCATATCAGCACCAACGAAGCCGGAGCAATAGAAGCTACCGGACATAAAATAGAGACAGTTGCATCGGCAGATGGGAAATTATATCCCGACAAAATAGAGCACCTATTATACGATAAAGTTCCGCTGTATCACAAAGCAAAGTCTAGAGTGGTTCATATATCCAACTCTACCGAATTGGGAACAATATACACCAAAAAGGAACTGACGGACTTATCCGTTTTTGCCACTGAAACGACCATACTCTTCATGGATGGCGCACGATTGCCTGCTGCCTTAACTGCCCCATCGAACGATTTGACACCGGAAGACGCGGCTCGCCTTGTGGACATATTCTACATAGGAGGTACAAAATGTGGCGCATTGCTTGGCGAAGATATTGTGATACTGAACGAAAGTCTGCGAAAAGATTTCAAATATCATATCAAACAACGAGGAGCGATGATGGCCAAAGGGCGTGTGATGGGCATCCAGTTTGAACAACTACTGAGAGATGATCTGATTTTGGATCTGGCTCGCCGTGCCAACATGCTGGCGATAAAAATAACGCAAAGGTGAAAAATGAGCTACCCTTTATTGACAGAGAATGACACCAATCAGGTTTTCCCTATTCTCCCCAATGCGATTATCGATAGCCTGAAACAAGAGTTCGAGTTCCTTGTATGGAAGAAAATAGATGTTGAACATTCGGCTATCCGCCTGATCACCTCATGGGCTACACCCGAAAGTGAAGTGGATAAATTTATAGAGGCATTGAATAAATTATCATAAACGAGGATATTATATTATACATTTGCCCCTAAGCTTTACTTAAGGTCGCAGACCTATTTATTGCTTTCTTATCTATAAGAGCAACAGTATGTTATGGCGATAAAACATCCCGTTAAATATTTACATTTACTTAATATAAGACTTTATGAAACATCTGTTTATTTTCACTTTATTGATAGTCGCTTTTGTTCAAAATGTAAATGCACAGTTCCGTTTCGGGATAAAAGCCGGTGGCGATTTCACCAATATAACGATCAACGAAAGTAACGATTCGCCTAATATGCTCAAACAGCCAATTGGCTTCCACATAGGGGTGGTGGGTCAACGAGATTATTGCGACTATTTTGCTGTGCAATCCGAATTGTCATTTATCAGCAATAGATCAACTGTGGATCTAGGAAATACATTATCATCTGGCAGCCAAGAAGGGAAACTGGTGTTGAGCCAACTTCAACTGCCTCTCTACGCCAAAGGGAAATTGGAGCTTGTGCCCAATATGAAGGTATACCTGATGTGCGGATTATTTGTCAACTACAACTTTGCAGCTAAACTGAAAATGCAAGAATCGATCGATCTTTTCGATAATTACATGGCTACTACCAGCACCGAGGTCAACAATATGAAACTAAAACGCTTTGGCACAGGTTATGCATTAGAAGCAGGAATAGAATACGGAAAGCTGAATATAGGAATCGGATACAAGCATACATTTGGCAATATGAGCGGATACGAAGTCTTGGACAATTCGCCTAAACCTCAACCAACAATAAAGATGGAAAACCTCAACTTTTCGGCAGCATACTTTTTCTGATTTAGAGATCAGTACAGTACAAAAAAATCTGTTGGCTGTTGACTACACACGCTGTTGGCTCGAATGACACCTCTTCCTATTCAAAAAACAAAAAATATTGTACACCCCACTCACCATCTTTACTGTTATTGACTGGCAAAGCCTCGCTAATTAATGTTCATTAACGTAAATAAAAACTTTATTTTGTTCGTTTCATTTAACTTAGCACAATTATTTCTCTTCATTGAGAGTTTGTAACTTAAGCTGTTCATTTCAAAACCTAAACCCAAAAACAATATCTTATGAGGAAAATCTTGTTAAGCTTTATCCTTGGTGGTCTGACCTTGGTTGCCTTTTCGCAACAGGTAGAAGTCGTTTCCACCCAAAAGCTTCCGGAAACTATCGGCAAAGCGTACCATCCGACCATTAGCCCGAGAGATATTCCAATACCACCCATGTATCCTGACCCGTCAACACAAGAAAAAGGTGCTGTAGCCTTGGATCAATATAGCTTCACTTCTCTGAAAGAAGATAATCCGGCTTGGTTGGGCGCATCGAAGAAGATACTAATTAATGGCAGCTTCTTATACTCGCTAGATGACGACGGTACAATTTCTGTTATCAACCCCACTACCTTTGCCGTTACAGGAAGTATCTCAGCCACAGAAAGTGGAACAACCTATCCCATCAGCGATTTTGTATTTACGGGCGACAATAAATTGATCGCTATCACAAAAGCATCTATTGTAGGAGGTGGCACTCAAACAATGAAAGTGTACAGATGGAGTAGCAATGATGCCATAGCCGAAAAATTATTCGAATCCGATTATTGTGGCGACTTAACCACTGCAACACTTGGCGATGTTATGACTGTTGTAGGTGGATCATGGAATTTCAAATTATATGTAACCGCTAAGCCTACATCTGGTGATATACGCCTGATATCGTATCATTTTAAAGAAAATGATCCAATTGTTACCAACTATATGAGAACAAGCCTTCAAGGCAGCAAAATAACAATGGTTCCTTCACCATTCGACGATAGCCAACTTACTATCGACTCGGAAATGATGTATCCCACCGACTACAAATTTGACTGGGCTGCTACTCCAGGATCTAATATAACTGCTATAAATAGTTCAGCCTCTAGCGAAACTTCACACGAAGTGTATGGCGCAACCTACTTCAAATACGCTGGACGCATGTATATGGTTCTACCCATCTGCGATGCGGGAGGTACAAATGTGAGAGTTAAATTGCTAGATGTTACAGGTGGACTGAACACACCGATCACCATCTCTACAATTTATCCGGAATCGGGATTAGGCAACACTCCTGCGTCATTCATGACTGCTGTCGGTGCTGTAAGCGGATATGATATATTCCTTACTGTAGCTGCACGCAATCAAGGAATAGCTCGATTCAAATCGGTAGAACAAAGTGTATATGCTAACATCTATGCTTCTAGTCTGAGGACAACAATAAATAGTTGGGGACAAACTGAAATTTCGTATGTGTTGAATGAAAATGCAACGGCTGTTAATATCGAGTTGCTACAAGGAGACGTTCTTATCTCTTCATTCCCATCTACAGGACTGTCGAAAGGAAAGAACACTGTAACTATCGATTTAAGCTCTATAACATCAGGAAGCTACCGATGGCAGGTAAAAGCCACTGCCCCCACAGTTGGCAGACCACTCAAATTTACAAGCGATGAAAATCCATTGATGCAATACTTTGAACCTTTTGGTGTGGCAATAGATAACAATTTCAACAGTCCGTATTTTGGACGCATTTATATTGGAGAAACATTAGGAGGAGCAGTAACAAGTGGCACACAACCCAATCGCACCACTACAAATGGAGTCTTCGTATTAGACCCCCTATTTGCAGATATAACCAATCAAGGATCAACCGGATACAACGGTGGTGTTGCCAATTGGAGCCATACGTCCACATCTATGAAAATGGTAGTCCCCCCGGATAATAGATTATTCATAGCAAATAGTACAGCTACTAATTCAGGGGTATATATTATGAATCCGGCTAATCCATCTGACAATTTCATGCCTGTATTTCAAGGAACACGGAATGCTGATGGCCTTATTAGCGAAGGAGGAGTCACTATAGCAGGCCCAAGTACTTCGTGCTGGGTATTAGGTCAAGGGGCAAATACTAAACTTTATACTTTAGATCGATTGTATGTTACCCCAACAGCAAACAATATAGGCAATCTAGTAGAATACGACATTAGCAATAAACCACTGCCTTTGGCTGAAGTACCTGCTATTGTATATAACGATGCTCTGAATGGGAATAAACAGCAAAATTGGAATTCCACAATCGTTTCTGATGGACGTGGTGGATGGTGGATATCGCAATATCGTGCTTCGGAGGCAATTGGAATACCATCACTAATACATGTAAACACGTCGGGCATGATTGATTTCAATTCTGCGGCAACTAATTTGATCGTAAATTCTCAGAATGGTGCTTTAGCTCTATCTAATGATGGAAAGCGTATTGCTGTAGGTTCTGCCAATGCGATAAAGGTTTTTTCGGTTGAATATGACATTGATAATATCCCTTCATTAGCTCCACTGCATGTTATAAGCCCTGCTTTGGGTAGTAGCTCAAACAGTTTAGCATTCGACGTTGCAGATAACTTATACTTGGTATCAAACTCAGGACAACGTCTTGGTGCATGGTCATTACCTAAAACAGCGAATAGTTTCACAACTCCCGCTCCGGCAGGTGTAGAAATTGTGAAAGCTATCAATCCGGCATCAAGCCTTCTTGCAAGTGTAGTAGGCAGTGGTGTTCAGCTAACATGGAACAGACCCACAGGCGGTATCCCCACAGGATATAAAGTATATAGAGGTGGTGTGTTCATCGCTACTGTATCACACAATACATTCACAGAAAGTGTATCCGCCATCGGGTCATACACATACGAAGTGAGCGTTATGTACGGTGCTGAAGAATCCACAAAAATATCTGTTGTGGCAACGGTGAGCAGTGTAGGCAACCTTCCTGTAACTGACCTGCAAGCAAATGTAACCGAGAACTTAATCGGACTGACATGGAACCCTGCAAGTGGGGCAACGCCAACCGGATATAAAATATACAGAGATGGAACCTTGATCACAACAGTTACCGGAGCTGCATACTCCGAGCAATTGCCATCATTAGGCATCTACAGGTATGAGGTTGCAGCGTTATATGGCTCTTTTGAATCTGTAAAATCTTTGGTTTATGCAAATATCTACAATTTAGGTCATCAGCCGGTAAACAATCTGCAATCAAGTATATTCCACAATCAGGTGACATTAACTTGGCATGTACCTATCGGATCAATACCTGACGGATATACTATTTATAGAAATGGAATAGCAATATCATCTGTTACCACAACTACATTCAATGAAACAGTATCAGCCCATGGCACATACACCTATGAAGTGGCTGCACGATATGGAGACTCTGAATCTACCAAAAAAAGCAAGCTAGTTACCATATCAAGCTTAGGTGTACAGCCTGTTTTGAATTTGCAATCGGCTGTGGTCGACAATCATGCCTCTTTGGCTTGGAATGCCCCTGTGGGATCAATACCTAGCGGATATAAAGTGTATCGGGATGGTGCTTTCATAGCTATGGTTGCTACAACATCTTTCGACGAATACTCGACACTACTAGGCTCTTTCAATTATGAAATAAGCGCAATGTATGGAACTGACGAGTCAACAAAAAAAAGCAATCAAGTGATCGTTACACATCTGGGCGATTATCCTGTTATCAATCTCCAATCCACAGTGGTAGATTATGAGGTAGCATTGACTTGGCAGCCTCAAGCTGGCACCACTCCATCGGGATATAAGATATACAGAGATGATGTCGTTATTCAAACAGTAGGAGAAACTACATTTACCGATCGTCTTCTAAACAAAGGAACTTACAAATATTCGGTAAGTGCTTTGTATCTCCAAACAATCGAATCAGCCAAAGTAGATGTTAATGCGACTGTCAATGTATCGGGTGCTACTGAAAAACCATTTGTTGCTAAGGCGTATCCAAATCCAACATCTGATCTGTTGATTATTGAAACAAAAGATGAACCTATCCAAACGATAAAAATCTATACCCTGAGCGGTAAAATAGTACTCAATCAAGTAATTGAAGGGGCATCAATCTATTACAAAGAATTGGAAATGAAAAACTACAACAATGGCGTTTATTTATTAAAAGTAAATGAAAATACAACAATTAAAGTATTGAAGAAATAGGGTCGTAGACACAAGTACATGACAAAAAATACGGTTTTGGTTATATTGCCCTTTCAGGGCGCACTCATCAAGATAGGATACATCTTTACCCAAGGCGTTGCCATTGGGCTGGGATATATTGCCCCGTTGGGGCGCAAGTTTACTTTGCAACGGGCTGAAAGCCCAACATATCCTAGCCCGGGGTAACACCCCGGGTATGCGATTGGTATGAGCTTACGCCCTGAAAGGGCAACATAATAAGCAACTTAAAGCAGATTCCATTTTTTTGTCATGTACTAAGGTCGTAGACCCATTTCGTAGAAAAAATAAAGAGTGAATACGCAATGGGACATGCAACGCGACTTCTATATCTAAAATATTACTAAGGTCGCAGATCTATTTATTGCTTTCTTATCTATAGAAGCAACAAGTCGTTATGAATAAAAAACATACCATTAAATATTTTACATTGCTTAAAAAGCTATTAACACCTTAATTCATAGAAGCGGTATCACGATTGCAAACATCCGAAAATTCGACCTTATAGGATTCCTGATAAGTCGTTTGATAATCTTTCACAAATCGCGTATAGGTTGTGTTAGCTAAGGAATGCTTACCCAAACACATCAAGGTAGAGCATTTTAGAATTAGTGCCCTCTCGTTCAGACTATCGAAATTGAATATCGTATCAGCAATCTGTATAATCAATTTAGCATCTATTTGACTATTTAGCAATTCGGTAAAGTCGAGGAGGTTGTCGATCAGAGAATCAGATATTGTTGCTTTGAATCGATCTATCCATTCATAGTTGCATTCGGGCAAAAACGATCCACGCTCAGTCATGGATATCAGCGTCAACACCTGTTCGTGATTGAGGCTATTCTGCTGCAAGAGATTCAGTATAAGCATATAATCGCAATAGATATCATCCCCCAGCTCTATGTGTATATTCAAATTGTTGGATACTAGATCGTAACCGCCTATCGTGTCGAGAATGGCTTTAAGCTTTCCAATATTTACCGCTCGGTTATTATTGGCACTTTGTGGTTCTTTGTCAAACCACAAGAGGTCTTTGAGTAGGGCTGTGCTGATTCCTTGTTTGTATTTTAGCGAATGCAAGAGTATAATAAGAAACAACTCTTTGAGTAACGGGCTGAATTTTTTAGAGATATCAGTACCCTCTTTGTCAAATACCTGAAAATGATTGAATAGAAGTATCGCGCTCTTGCGCTTCTCCTCCACCCTGGATTCTTTTTCGAAATGATAAACCGTATCAATACTGGATTCTACTTCTTCGCTAACAGAATTCGGTTCAGCATTTTTTGCTCTTCTCTTTTTTCTCTTCCATATAATATATCCAAAAACAAAGATATCAAGCACAACAATTAGCACAATCCACAACAAAGTACTTCCCTTATTCTCGCTTAATTTATCTGCACCAATAAGATCAGGAGATGTTTCTATATTGGAGATTAAAAGACTCGAAGTCTTTGCTGATGAAGCATCTCCATTTTTAGCTGCTCCCAGCACAATGCGGTAATCGGCATGAGGTTTCAACCCCAAGCGATTTTCGATATAAACAGTATCTGCTATGCTCAACGTCAATTCGTCCGATTTTAAATCAAACAGGAGGTTGAAATGGATTGGATTTGCCTGAAAATCCTCTTTGGCGAGATGGATCGTCTTCTTCGAAAGTCTATTATTGGATATAATAATCAGTTCGTTCTGATTATTATCCTGCAAATTGAGAATCAGCTCGGTGCTTTGCTTGTTTAGGTCTGCTATGCGTACAATATAATCGAAATATTGGCTATAGCCTTTTTGTAGCGACAGATCGAACGATAATTCTATACTATTATTGAAACGAAAAAAACGGTTCTTATTCAACTCCAGCCCACTAACTGCGTGCGGGGTGCTACCCTCTGTCGGTCGGTCATATTCTGCATGGAGAGAACCTGACGCAAACAGGAGAATAAAGAGGATAAATAATTTAGATATTTCTTTGATCGATCTCATCACTTAATTTCATAGCCTTGCAACAAAGCTAAAAAGAATATTTGTGCATTGAGGTCACAGATGTATTCTTTTGTGTTTAAAATGGCATTTGTGATAATAAAATCAAGCATTAACTGTTTTGTTAATGTTTTATTAATACTTCTGTTTATCCTCCTATTTATATTTGCAGTATAATTAACTGAAAAACTAAAAGCCATGAAGAAATTAACTTGCATCTATGCCATATCGATGCTTTTGCTGAGTGTGTTCACATTCTCATGTACGACGAATGATGTTGATGAGATGATACTCGGCGGAGAAATTGTACAAATCAAAGACGAGGCTTTCGGAGAATATCTTTTTTATCGCAAAGCAGCTGGAGTGACTCAAGTGAAAGAGACTGTAGGAGGAGATGTTGTGTATACATATTTTGTAAATACGGAATTGGCGAAAAAACAAATAAGCCTCGACTTGAACAAGATGAACAGCACCCTCACAACTCTCGAAGCTGATGGTCTGCACACAGCCAAAACAAAGATAAAAGAAGTATCGGAACTGCAATATTTTATCAATCTGACCAATCTGAGGTTGACATCGAATGAAATTACAGAAATAGATTTGTCTAAAATGACACATCTCGAAACACTTGATTTAAATAACAACTGGATCAATCAGCTTGATTTGACCCACAATGTAGAGTTAACAACATTAACATACAATGCCAGCACGAATGCGAGTGTGAGCAACGATCTGAAATTGAAAACAATTGATTTATCTAAAAACACCAAACTAACAAGCGTATCTCTCAAAAGCCACCCCGGCACACCATTCCCTATACCGGCTGTGATATATGATCTGCTAACAACTAAAGATGGTGTAATGTCTGATGTTCCCGTAAATAATAAAGTCCAAATAACGGATGAAGCATTCGGCGAATATCTGCTCTACTTGAATGCAGCAGGGGTTACAGAAGTAAAAGAAACCGTTGCCGGTGTAGATTCATATAAGTACTATGTGGATACAGAGTTGGCAAAAAATCAAACAACAGCATTGAGCATGAGTAAGGCTTCTGCATCAATAACAGCTTTGACAACTGCTGGTGTACGTACAGCCACTACAAAAATAAAAAATGTGGCTGAATTGCAATATTTCATAAATACAATTGGCTTGGTGCTGACCTCAAATGAAGTAGAGAGCATCGATCTGACCAAGCTAACCAAATTGCAAACACTCAATTTGAATAACAACTTTATTGGCTCGCTAGATCTTACCAAAAACGTCGACTTAACAAGTCTAAGCTATACTGCTAGCACAAAAGCAGGTGTACAAAAACTAACAGCAATAGATCTATCCAAAAATGTGAATCTTACATCCATCGATCTAACAGAGTACACAGGTGCGCCATTTGCAATACCGGCTGCTATATTTAATCAATTGACAACTAAAAAAGGAGTCGTTTCTCAATAAAAACCAACTTTAAAACAAGAACATGTATATATTAGGAATCATATTATCCATACAATTCATTCTCATAGCAGCCTATCTGCTATTTAAAAAATACCATCCCCAAGCCGTGCTGCTCATCTGTGGTTTCGGTATGATGGGTGCGGCCGCCATAATTGGGCTATCCGTTCCCGAGCTGAAAGAAAGCACCGGATTTTCATTCTTCGATCTATTCCGCTTTATGCAAGAATCGATGGTTGGCCGACTATCCGGTGTCGGACTCATGATTATGGCTATTGGTGGATTCGTAGCCTACATGAAGCATATCGGTGCTAGTGAAGCCTTGGTATATATTTCGATGCAACCACTTTCGGTACTCAAACGATTCCCATATTTGGCATCCGTTTTGGTTATCCCTATCGGACAATTGCTATTTATCTGTACGCCATCAGCTACCGGATTAGGTTTATTGCTAGTAGCATCTATTTATCCCGTTTTGGTAGGATTAGGCGTTAGCCGATTGAGTGCGGTGTCGGTGATCTCGGCATGTACCGTATTCGACATGGGCTACACATCGGCAAATACTGCACGCGCAGCGGAGCTGATAGGCAAAAGCAATGTGGCATACTTTATCGAAGATCAGCTTGCACTGACTATACCGACCACCATTTTCCTTATGGTGGTATATTATTTCTGCAACCGCTATTTCGACAAAAAAGAGAATAGAGAAAAAAAAGTATTCAAGAAAGAGGATTTTAAACTAAATGCTCCTCTTATCTATGCCATGCTTCCTGTGTTACCTCTTATATTACTAATTCTGTTTTCGCGTTTTATCGAATTGTTTCCTAACAACCCTATCATCTTGGATACCACCACAGCCATATTTATCTCGCTATTCATTGCTGTCTTTTTCGAATTGATACGCAAACGTAACTTGAAAGATGTATTTGCATCGCTGAAAGTATTTTAGGATGGTATGGGTAAAGTATTTGCTACCGTTATCACCTTGATAGTAGCAGCCGAAATATTCTCTACGGGACTTATCAGCCTCGGATTCATCGATGGATTGGTGAATCTATCTACACATCTTGGCTTAGGTGCAGTGGGTATCGGTATACTCATGGCAGTAATTATATTCTTGGCATCCATGCTAATGGGTAGCGGCAATGCGTCGTTTTTCTCTTTTGGGCTAGTAGTACCCAATATCGCTGCCAAAATGGGAGTGAAAGCATCAGACATCATCCTTCCCATGCAGCTATCGTCTAGTATGGGACGTGCCACATCGCCCATCGCAGGCATCATTGTAGCCATTGCCGAAATAGCGGGTGTAGCTACATTCGATCTGGCAAAACGGAATTTTATCCCCCTCGTTTCAGCCTTGATCTTTATGCTGTCATATCATTATATAATCGGATAAAACAAAAATGAATACCATGAAAATTATAAAAAATGCCAAGATATATGCCCCTCACTATTTAGGATACAAAGACATCTTGATAGCTGCGGGTAAAATATTGATGATAGAAGACAAAATAGACATCAGTTTACCTAATGTTGAAACCATCGATGCACAAGGCAAAATTGTAACTCCGTACATCATCGATCAGCATATACACCTCACCGGTGCAGGCGGTCAATTGGGCTTTGCCTCCATGACCACTCCTATCGGGCTGAGCGAATTGATCGCTTGCGGAACCACTACCGTAATGGGTATGAACGGCACAGATGGCACTACCCGCACACTGCCCGAATTGTATGCCAAGGTGAAAGGATTGGAGCAGGAGGGCATTTCAGTATATATGCTCACCAGCTATTTTGCTTATCCTCCCATCACATTGACAGGGAGTGTACGCAATGATCTTATATTTGTAGACAAAGTGATAGGATGCAAAATAGCCATTAGCGACGAGCGTTCGTCTATGCCTACGGCACAAGAGTTGATGCGATTGATTGCAGATATACATGTGGCGGGAATGCTATCGCAAAAGAAAGGTATTCTGCACGTACACTTAGGTGGATTAAGCTCTAACATGAGCATTCTGCTCGAATTGGTTGAAAAATATCAAGCTCCTATACGCCGCATATCCCCCACTCACGTAGGACGCACCAAAGCATTGTTTGACGAAGCGATCCGTTTTGCTAAACTAGGTGGTATGATTGATATGTCCACAGGAGGAACAAAATTTGACGAACCGTACAAGCAAGTTCTCTCCGCATTGGAGCAAGGTGTGTCGATGGACAATATGACGCTCAGCAGCGACGGCAACGCAGGCGTGATGACCAAAGATGCCGAAGGCAATATCATCGGATACCGCAAAGCCCCTGTCGATCTCAATCTTCAGCAAGTAGTGAAACTAATTACAGAAGCGAATATAGACCCGTCCGAAGCATTCAAATTGATAACCAGCAGCCCCGCCAAGAATTTATCCCTACCACACAAAGGTGTGATTGCTGTGGATAAAGATGCTGATCTCTGCTTCTTCGACGACCATTTTGTGCTTTGCGATGTGATTGCCAAAGGTCAGGTAATGATGACGGATACGAAGATCATCCGCAAAGGGAATTATGAAAAATGAAAGAACTAAAATCTAACTATATGAAAAGAGTAACACGATTTCTGTTTATGTTGCTGCTGCTCATCCCTGTTTGCTCATTCGCACAAGAAGGTGTAAAATTTGAGAAATACACCCTTGGCGAAGGCCTTACACTCAAAGCCAATGACAATAGCTACAAGGTGAATTTGAGGGGATATGTGCAAACACAGTCCGACAGCAAATGGTACGAGCATGGTACGGATGATGTATATACACGTTTTCGATTGCGCCGGGCACGTATGCGATTGTCGGGAGAGGCTCTCAACAGCAAAATATCATACCGTTTGACTACCGATTTTGCCGCATCGCTAGGTGGTTCGGACGAAGCCAATGGCATGTTGATGGACGCATACGTCAGTTACAATCCTATATCCAACTGGAGCATTACTGCGGGGCAATCGTCCACACCGACCGATAGCCGCGAGATGGCTTTAGGATCAAATACCTTGTCATTTGTGGATCGCAGTAAGTTATCCTCGGCATTCAGCACCATACGCGAAGTTGGTGTATTTATTGATGGTACGGTGAAGGTGGGAAGCAACTCATACATCCGCCCATCTTTTACCCTGACCGATGGCGATGGTAGTTTCACATCAGGCAAAAGAACTGGAGGACTCAAATATGGTGCACGTGTCAATTATTTGCCATTCGGGCGATTTCGCGAGTATGGCGAATTTCGTGAATCGGATCTGGTTCGTGAACTAACACCAAAACTTTCTGTTGGTGCAGCATTTAGTTACAATAACGCAACCAGCGACCGCCGTGGAGGACGCACCACCGGTGGGCAAATGTATTACGATATAGATACTGTACCCTCCTTGCCTTCGTATAGCAAGCTGGCTGTCGATTTCTTGTTCAAATATCAAGGGTTGTCTATCGTTGGCGAGTTTGCGCAAACATGGGGCAGCGTACCTAGCGATATCGCATACTGGCAACGCACTAATGGTACGTATTCCAACAACTTCAACGGAGATTTAGATAGTTATGTAAAAAGCCGTATGATCTTAGGATGGGGGTATAATATAGAAGCATCTTATCTTTTCCCTCAGTTGTTTCTAGTGGGTGCGCGTTATACCCATCTGAGACCTGACAGAAATTCATTTATGAAGAATACATTGTACTTCAACCGCAACAATTTTTATGAGGTCAGTGTATCTAAGTTCCTGTCACGATCGCATGCTGTGAAAGCTCAGGCATCATTCATTTATACCGAAGCAGGCGATCAATCTCGTAATATATTGAATGGAGATATGTTTAATGGCAACGAAATGATGTTTCAGGCACTATTGCAGGTTTCATTCTAAAAAATAAAAAATATGATGAAGCTACGAATACTATTTATAATGTTGTGCATCGCTGCAACAAGCATGGCGCAACAACCCGCAAAAATGACAAAGAAATTCTTTCCCGATCCCAATGTAGAGATCAATACACCCTCTTTCGACATGAAAGGATATGTAAATAGCGAACAATTGATCGCATATATCGAAAAAACAATTGAAGGGAAAAACTTTATTCAACTAAGTTACATCGGACAGACACAAAAGGGGAAAAACATACCTGCCATCATTTTCAGTAAACCTACACGGATGGAGAAAACAAAGGTGATGCTGACGGGACGTGTACATGGCGATGAGCCGGGCGGAACCGAAGCTTTGCTTTACCTTATCGACCGATTGATAAACGATCCGTCTCTCTCCTATCTCTTAGATAGACTAGATATTGCAATCGTGCCGATGGTCAACATCGATGGAGGTGAAAAACTGGATCGTGTAACCCACAACGGACTCGATTTGAATCGGGATATGAGCAAGCTTGCCACACCGGAAGCTGTTGCACTTCGAAAATTCTTCAATGAATTTGCTCCCGATGTGGAACTCGATTTGCATGAATATAATCCATTCCGTGGCGATTATCTGCAATTCGGCAGCTTTGGGGTATCTGCGCCCTCGGATGTCATGTTTCTATATTCCGAAAACCCCAATTATCAGAAACCATTGCAGGATATAGTAAAAAATACCTATTTGCCCTCGTTGCAAAAAACATTGACGGATAACTATATGACCTATTGTAAATATTTCACATCCAACACGCAGGATGGCGAAACGTATTTGAGCATGGGTGGAGCAAGCCCCAGATCGACTACCAATGCCTTTGGTTTGTCTAATACGGTCACGCTGCTTTTAGAAGTTAGAGGTACAGGTATGGGCAAAACGGAATTTAAACGCCGTGTATATGCTTCTTATCTGGTTGCAGTGAACACATTGAAGTTTAGCGTAGACAATGCACCTGCCATTAAAACAGCTATAAAAGAAGCAAGCGAGCTGAAAACCGACATTGTGGTGACACAAAAAAACCTAGAGGAAAGTCGCACGATGCCATTTATCGACATACAAAAAAATAAACTGATTGATGTAGAGTTACCTGTCAGAGATGCCTCTAATCGTGAAAATAATATAGTGAGAATGCGTCCCGAGGGGTATGCTATTCTAGGAGAGCATAAGGCATTGGTAGACAAGTTGATCCAATTGGGTGTGATAGTAGATGTGTTGGACACAGACCAAACAATTGATGTGGAGGCATATACAATAAGCTCGTACCGAAATGGAGAAGAAGAATTTGAAGGCTTTCACGAACAAATAGTACGTGCCAAAGTGAGCAAAAAAACAATTACCCTGCCCAAAGGTACTTTCATCGTAAAGATGGATCAACGCAATGCCAATCTTACCGCTGTGGTACTCGAACCCGAGACCGACAATGGTTTTGTGCGCTATCAGGTATTACCTACCCACGAGGGTGCCGAATTGCCAATATACCGTATTATGACCACTAAAGAAAAAACAAATAAATAATATATCATGAAAAAGCTACTAATCATAAGCACCGTACTACTGCTATCAGTAAGTATTTTTGCTCAAAACAAAGTACACGGAAAAGCCGATTTCAGATTAGGTAATGGCCTCGATATTCAATTGAATAATGGCGATTATTCATTCAATATCGGCGGATTCATTCAGTCCGATATGCAATATATAAAACCCGACGGAGCCAAAGCCGAAAACAGATTTGGTATCAAATATGGCTTCTTTTCGCTGGGAGGCAATGCAGCAAAAGAGAAAGTGAGTTTCTTGCTGCAACTCGATTTTGCAAACAACTCTCCTTTGATGGACGCGTGGATTGCATATCAGCCTCTCGATTTTTTAAAGATAAGTGCAGGACAGAAGCAAACGTTTACCAACAATAGAGAAATGACATTGTTTGAAAGCAATCTATCGATGAACGATCGCAGCTTACTCAGCCGCACGCTATCTAATACGGGACGCGAATTTGGATTGTTTGTGGAAAGTGAATTTCTCAT
The DNA here is from genome assembly GCA_022651775.1 of Drusus annulatus. Classification (NCBI taxonomy): domain Eukaryota; kingdom Metazoa; phylum Arthropoda; class Insecta; order Trichoptera; family Limnephilidae; genus Drusus; species Drusus annulatus. The sequence goes on from JAGWCC010001347.1 coordinate 48,020, forward strand.
TGGCAACATTGGCATCCAGCCGCAAATAGCCGTGACATCGGGCGATGGACGCAACTCGTTTGGCAGCAGCTCTATCGATGTAGACTTTGGCGGATTAAAATATGGTGGACGCTTGGATATTTGCCCTCTTGGTCTCTTTACCAAAGGGAATGATAAAATAGGGGCTGATATTGCACACGAAGAATTACCCAAAATAAAGATTGGTGCTGCCGGAAGTTACAATACAGGTGTGAGTAATAAGATAGGTGAAGGACATGGCGATTTTTTCTTATATAAAAACGATGGTACTACTAAATTACCTGATTATCGCAAAGTATATGCCGACGTTATGTTCAAATATCAAGGCTTTTCGCTCTTTACCGAATATGCCAATAGCACAGCCACACGCCTCAAAGGGTTGAGGCCGGTAAAAGATGTAGATCTTGAATTAGTGCCGGGTCAGATCAGTTCTTATCTATACTTGGGCGATAGTTACAATATTCAATTGGGCTATGCTCTTAAGAATGGCTTTGCTCTTGATGCACGCTATACGAAAGTGAAACCCGAATTTAACAATGCTATTTCATCGATGAAAGAGACAAACGAATATGATGTAACCGTCTCGAAATATTTTATCGACAATAGGGTGAAAATACAAGGTGGCGTGTCGTATCTCGATTATCCGAAGAGTGATATAGGGAAGAGTCTGCAAGCAGAATTATTGTTTCAAGTAATATTTTAAAGCTAGATGACAAAATATATATTTATACTCGCACCCCTGTTTCTATTGTTGTTCTGGTCATGCGGCGACGATAGCAATGAGAATAATGTTGAGGGTATTATATCGAATGGTAGGGGCAAAGTCGTTTTCACCGATTACGAGCCATTGAAGGATAAGCCGATTACATTGCATTATTCGGTAGGTGAAGGCGACATGTCGTCTATGCCAATCGTATTCGTATTGCCGGGTACAAACCGCGATGCCGATAATTATATAATGCCATGGAAAGACCCGTCGAATACGTATAAATGTATGGTTTTTGCGCTGGAGTTTCCTGCAAAGTATTACACAGATGATGAATATATCACAGGGAACGTGATAGACAAATCGGGAGCTTTGGTGAATAAACAATATTGGACATTTTCGGCTATCGAAGCCATCTTCAATTATATTAAAAAAGAAACAGGGAATAAATCGACAGACTTCTACTTGTTTGGACATTCGGCGGGTGCACAGTTTGTACATCGCTATGTTATATTCAATCCTGATGCCAAAATAAAAAAGGCAGTTTCGGCAAATGCAGGATGGTATACCATGCCCGACTTTACGGTTAAATATCCGTATGGATTGAAGAATACTCAATTGACAGCGAATGATGTAAAGCTCGCTTTCGCAAAAAATATGATTATTGATCTATGTTAAAGGGATAATGATCCGAATGACGCATCGTTGCGCAAAACTCCCGAAGCCATGTTGCAAGGAGCGCATAGATATGCCCGTGGGCAATACTTCTTCACCAACAGCAAGGTTATGGGCTCAGCAGGTAGTTATCAGTTTAACTGGACAAAGAATGAAGTGCCTAATGTTGGGCATGATCAGGCGTCAATGGCGCGAGATGCTGCCAAATTATTTTTTGAATAAACAACTCCGATTCTTCTAAGGTCACCGACCTTTTTATTGCTTTGTTATCCATAACAGCAATAGTTAGTTATGGCTGTAAAACATCTCATTAAATATTTTACATTACTTATATAGTATCAACACCAACATAATACCCTCATAATAAACATATTGAAATTTGGTCGCTTTTGGTATAAAATCGAATAAAAATCAATCACACAACAAAATTACAAGCATTTGACCTAAAATTTACATATCCATTTTTCAATATAATGGTTCTTTGTTGCAGGAAACATCAAGGCCAAGATGTTTTCGAACATATAATTTAATACCATTAGAAATATGAACATGAAAAAGCTATTTTTTACTCTGCTTTTATTTTCATTTTGCGCATTGATTAGTGCTCAAAACATGGAAATAAAAGGCGTTGTTAAATCCTCTGCCGACGGTGAAACCTTGCCGGGCGTTACTGTAAAAGTAAAAGGAACAACAAATGGAACAATTACAGACATTGATGGACAATACGCATTAAGCAATGTTCCGTCTAATTCTACTCTCGAATTCTCCTTTATCGGATTCAAAACAAAACTCATACCTGTTGACGGCAAAACGGCAATAGATACCTCGCTCGATGAAGATGCTATCAGCTTAGGGGAAGTAGTTAGTATCGGCTACCAAACCGTTCGCAAGATAGATCTTACAGGAGCTGTTGGGGTGATGGATATGAAAAAACCGATTAGTCAATCCAATCCCAACCCGTTGAACTCGATGCAGGGTAAAATTGCAGGTGTTCAGATCAATACTGATGCGGCTCCCGGAGGAGGAGATACCTCAATCCGCATTCGGGGTATGAGTACGATCAACAACAGTTCTCCATTATATGTAATTGATGGCATCCCCACCACCGAAAATATGAATTCGCTAAACGCAAATGATATTGAATCTATTCAAGTATTGAAAGATGCGTCATCAGCCTCTATTTATGGATCGAGAGCATCAAATGGTGTTGTTATTATCACAACGAAGAAGGGGAGTGGAAACAAACTGGCTGTCAATGTTAACATTTCGGGTAGTTTACAAACCGTTTCTAAAACATTCGACATGCTCAATTCCCAAGAGTGGGGTGAAGCATTTTGGCAAGCCAATACAAATGCAGGATTAACCCCAAGTCACCCATTCTATGGCAATGGAGCCACACCAAAGCTGAAGCAATATCTGGATGACAATAAACTTATGGCTGCGACCAATACCGATTGGCAAGACGCAATATATCGCGAAGCATGGGCACAAAACTATTCTGCAACAATAACCAACAGCTCGGACAGAAGCACCACAATGTTTTCGGCAAATTATACAAATCAAGACGGTTTGCTCGATTACACCTATTATCAACGTTATTCTGTACGACTCAATACCACTTACAAACTGGGCAAATATGTCAATGTGGGTGAAAACCTGATGTTGGCCAAATGGAACAATACAGGTTATTCGACCCAAGATGACAGAGGAATTCCATTTACAGCAATGCGCCAACACCCGGCAATTCCTGTATATGACAAAAACGGAGATTACACCAACCCTTTAGCCTTGGCTCAGTCAGACATAGCCAATCCTATAAAAGTGTTGGATAAAGGAAAAGACAACTCTAATGCAAGTTGGAGACTATTGGGCAATGCCTATTTAGAGATATTACCTCTGCCGGGAATGGCATTGAAAAGCAATTTCGGGATCGAACATGTTCAATTTTTCAATCAATCATTGAACCGAAAAATTCAAGAATCGGACAAAAACAGCGTATCAAGAGCCTATGGTAAAGGTGATACCTGGACGTGGACAAATACTGCCAATTACAATCTGTCGCTAGGTAAACACAACCTTACACTACTAGGCGGATCTGAAGCAATATCATATACATTCAGCGACCTCAATGGCTACCGTGATGTATACCAGTTCGAAGATGAAAACTATATGATTCTCAATGCAGGAGAAGGAACTCAGACCAATGGCGGAGGCAAAACCTCGTGGGCTCTGTTCTCATTATTTGCAAAAGCTGATTACAATTTTGATAATCGTTACCTGCTTTCGGCAACGATAAGACGAGATGCAACATCACGTTTGTATAAAAAAAACAACTCCGGCATATTCCCTGCATTCTCAGGAGCTTGGCGATTGAGCGAAGAGGCTTTTATGCCCAAAACTACATGGATGGATAACCTAAAGTTACGTGTGGGATGGGGACAAAACGGCAACTCTGCCATAAGCAATAATTATGCCGCTTACAGTACATACCGATACGATCAAGGAAATGGAGCTTATGACCTTACCGGAAGTAATTCTGGAACCACAGCCGGCATTGTAATATCTGCTTTGGGCAATGAAGATTTGAAATGGGAAACTACTACTCAAACAAATATTGGACTCGACCTCGGCTTTTTAAAAAACAAATTGAATGTTACTTTCGATTATTATTTGAAAAACACAAAAGATATGTTGACAATTCCCCCAACACTTTCTGTTGCCGGAGAAAATGCCGCTGTGTGGACCAATACCGGGAACATGAAAAATAGAGGTTTTGACCTGGCAGTTGCTTACAACAGCGCCCAATACAATCAATTTTCGTGGGGAGCAACATTAAACTTTTCTCAGTACAAGAATGAAGTGACGATGTTGAACAGGCTTGTAAAGTTTGAAGGTGGAGACTATCGAATCATAGAAGGGCAACCGATGGGTGTCTATTATGGCTATGTAGCAGACGGACTCTTCCAGTCTGACAACGAAGTTCGCGACCATGCCACACAAACAGGAAAAGGATTAGGTAGAATCAAATACAGAGACTTAAACTACGATGGCAAGATAGACGACAAAGATCAAACCATAATAGGAGATCCGAATCCTGACTTTTCGATGGGTTTAAACCTGGACTTATCTTACAGAAATTTTACGCTTAGCTGTTTTTTCACCGGTGATTTCAGATTTGATATATACAATGCCACAAAACGCCAGTTAGACTTTATGACCTATGGTGGAACAAGCACGAATAGAAGCACTTCTGTTCTAAATGCATGGACTACTAGCAATACACAAACATCTATCCCTTCACTTACAATGATCGATACAAATAACGAAGCTCGGATGTCGACTTATTATCTTGAAAACGGATCGTACCTCAAAATGAAGTTTATCAAGCTAGGTTATGATGTACCATCCAGCATCGCAAAAAAGATAGGAGCCAGCAATATTAAATTATTCACTCAGTTAGAGAATGTATTTACTATAACTGACTATTCGGGTTTAAATCCGGAATTACCTTTAAGTGGTTATGGTGCAAGAGTAGATAGGATGCCGTATCCTATGGCGCGAACATTTTCGATGGGCGTAAATCTAAATTTTTAAAAACCTTTTTTAATATCACGTTATTATGAAACTAAAAATAAAATATATAGTGGTCATCATGGCACTCTCATTTTGCTCATGCAATGATTTTCTTGATCATAAGCCTTATGTTAAATTTTCGGACGACCAATTAGACCAATCCAGTATCGAAGGTTTAATGTCCACGGCATATAGCGGACTTGAAGGACACTTCTTCGGCAACAATGAATCCTTTACAGCTCCTGTGAGCAACTGGATATTCGATGTCCGTTCCGACGACGCATACAAAGGTGGTGAGGGTTTAACAATGGAAGGATCTATAACTCAACTCGAGTTAGCCAATCTAACAAGCGATAATCCTACTAATCTGAACAAGTGGCGTAATGCGTATTATGGCATTTCGCGGGTGCACAAAGCCATCAGAGCCGTAGAAACAGTAAACCCATCAAATAAAAATGCCTTACTAGGCGAATTGCGATTAATCAGAGGACATTTCTATTTCGACTTGATCCGTGTTTTTGATCGCATACCGTATCTGACCGAAAACAGTGATCCGAGCAGCACTACGTCAACAGAATTTACACGCGATGAGATTTTTGTGAAAATAAAAGAAGATTTCAAGTTTGCATACGACAATTTACCTCCTGCTCAAAGTCAGTCCGGCAGATTTAATAAATATGCAGCAGCAGCGTATATGGCAAAAGTGTGTCTCGAAACCAAAGATTGGGCAACGACTAATACCTATGCCGATTATGTGATTGGTTCTACTAAGTACAAGTTGTACGACAATTATCTGGATATGTCTAAACTGGAATTTGAGAATCAATTTGAATCAGTTTTTGCCGTGCAATTTTCTACTGCCAACAACAATGCTCATATCAACTGGGGCAATTTGCTGAATACAACCCGCTCCGAAGGAAGTGTGTTTGGTAGCGGCGACGATTTTTTCTTAGTAAGCCAAAACTTAGTAAATGCTTTCCGTACCGATGCTACCGTTTACCTTAGGTTATACAGGAAATATTGATCCTCGTCTCGATTTTACGGTTGGGCGCATCAATATGCCGTTTCGAGGTAAAACATACACCAAAGGATGGTGCAGAGACTACGATACGTATGGTGAATATTCAGGTAAAAAGGGATTAATTTCGCCCGATTCACCTGATATGGTACAAGGATTCCCTTGGGGTGCATCAGTCTTGAATTATATTGTTATCCGCTATGCAGAAGTACTGCTATGGAAAGCTGAAGCATTGATAGAATCGAACCAACTTATCGATGATGCACGTGTATTGATAAATGAGGTAAGAGAAAAAGCAAATAGAAGTATCGATATTTCTTATCAGCCGAAGGATATTGATCCCACCAAAGCAAATTATAAGATAAGCCCTTACCCAACAGCCGGATGGACGCAAGTATATGCCCGCAAGGCTCTGCGTATGGAACGACGATTAGAACTGGCAATGGAAGGACACCGTTGGTTCGACTTGGTACGATGGGGTACGGCAGAGGAAACTGTCAATAAATTTATTGTCGAAGAAAGCCCTCTTCGCCCCTATTATGGAGGAGCTAGATTGACCAGTGACGAAATTTATCTACCGATACCAAAAGACGAAGCTGCTAATTCGGGTGGGTTGTACGGAGAATAATATCAAACATATAAATAGATAATACAATGAAAAAATATATAAAACTAGTATGGATCGTTGCAGCCCTCGCTTTCACATCGTGTAGCGATATGCAATACCAATCGCAAGGAGAACAGCCATCAGCGGTAAACGATCTGAAGATCGAAAACAAAGGTGGAGACATTCATGTCAATTGGGTGCTGCCCCAAGGCGCATCTGCAAGTATCGTTCAGTATGACAACCAAGATGAAGTAATAATTGCAAATACACAGACATCAAGCATTTTTGCCAATGCAACGGTGAATACCGAACATGCAATAACTGTGAAAGCAAAGTTTGATGATAAGCGCATATCGGAAGGCGTTACCCAGCGAATCACCATTCAAGGAACGAATCCGGTAAGCAATCTCAAAGCCGAAAGAGTAGGTAATACCATTGAGCTTAAGTGGGACTTGCCTGCAACAAATACAGCAACAAACATCGATATCACGTTGAATGGTAATGCTCCTATCAGTATCAATGCCTCGCAGACTTCTTATATCATTACTGGAACATTGTCGAGCCAAGCATATCATATCGGGCTAAGAACACGAAATACTCAAATGCAATCGCATTACGTATATGTAGACATTAAGAGCCAAAAAATAGCATATTTGATGTCTGTGGAATCGGCGTCTGACATTGTAGATGATGACGAAAGAGCATCTCACGACTGGTTTGTGGCAACCTATACCGATGGAGATGTGTTGACACCTAATTCTATTATAACAACAGATCTGAGTCCATATAGTGTAATCTGGTTGCATATCGATCAAAAAGGCTTACTTGTAGGGGCTGACAAGCTGCCAGCAAGTATTATAAACACCAGTGTGGTTGCTGTGCTTACAAAATATCTGAAAGAACAAGGAAGCCTACTCCTTACCAATCATGCCACTCAGTATATTACACTAACAGGACGCATCGGAGCAGACAGAAGTCCCACTATATTCGGATCGGGCGATGGAGGTAGTGGCACAGACACATGGTCTTTCAATACAAATATAGGAATGATGTATGACAATTCGGCTCATCCTCTTTTTGCATCCATGCCAACAGTAACCGACTTTGGACACCCTTCCATTCCACTAATAGGGGCGGGACACAGAGAAGATCACAACTGTATGTGGGATTTAAATGCGTATACATATACTGTGGCCGGCGATAATGTTGTCGACAAATTCGAGAAAGAGAACCAAGCCAAAGTATTGGCTACCTGGGGGCATGTCACCGACTTTTGTTGTGCAGGTATTATCGACTTTGCACCCAACCCAACATACAAAGGCAGATGTATTGCTATCTACTTTGCAGCATACGAATGGAATCAAAATAGCGGAGTCAATGTATATCAAAACAATATTGAGTTGATCACCAAGAATGCAATTAAATACCTACAACAATAGTAAATTAATCAATTATGAAAAAACAATTTATGATAATTGCTTTATTAATAAGCACATCCATGTTCTTTGTGCAATGTACCAAGAATGAAGATATAATCAATGTGTATGCTGATGATGAAACTGAAAATACGAATTACGAAAAAGTTATAACCAGCTACGGAGCCCTTGGCGATGGTAAGACCGATTGTGCCGACATCATCAATAAACTGATACAAGAAATGCCGGCATCGGGCGGAGTAATCGTTATACCCGAAGGCGATTTTGTGTTAGACAAGCCCATTACAATAAATCGAAATTATATTACGATCAAAGGCGTAAATCCGGGAATGAGAAGTAATATTGATGTAGACATCGACGAATTGCTCGGCCCGGGGGGAGGCAGCAAGTTGATTCTACGCAATGCGTCTTATGCCATTCACATACCTACAATGAGCGATGTTGCAGGCCGAAAAAACAGAATCAGCGGTGTGGAAATTAACAATCTACTGATCTCTGGCGGAACCTCCAACAAGGGTACAGGTATCTATGTGCAGCAAGATAATGACAGATGTCGCATATCCAATGTTATCGGTATCAACCTCAATTTTGGCATCAATGTTAACAATGCAGATGCAATGATTATCAGAGACTGTTGGGTATCGGAAGTCCAAAACGGGATTGTGATGACCAACGGTATCCAAAATATGATCACCAACTGCCAACTAGGAGCTCAACCCACAGGGGTTACCTGCAAGCTTGTTAATCAAGAAAATTTTGTATTCACCAGCAATCATGTCTACCCTGATGGTGCTACCAATTTGTTGATGACAAATTGCAGTTATGTAAACATTACAGGGAATAATTTCCAAAGCTACTATCTCGGTATGTTGGAATTGAGTGGCGACAATAATTTAGTAAGCGGCAATATATTCTGGATGAAAGATTCTTCAGGACAATTGCGTGGCAAAACTGCCGATTATGGAGTGATCAGAGTAGAAGGGAATTCGAACCAATTGTCGACCAATACGGTTAAATGTGATTGGAATACGTCTATCGTAAATCCGGTAACTATTCGTTCGGCAAGTGGTCAGGGCAATATTTTCAATAATTTGACAATCAAAGATCAAACAAGCCCAAATGTATTCTATGTAAATGAAACTACACGAATACTCGACTGCGTTCCTGCCGCCAAAGTGCAGGTTGATGGCAATTCGGCTAATGTTTTTGTACGTTACTAACACTATTGAGGTTTAGGTTATGAATATATATATAAAAACAATTGCTTGCTCATTTGCTACTTTGATGATCAGTTGCGCGTCTGGCGACATCGTTATAGACGACTTCGAATCGGGTACTTTTGACAAATGGACTGTAACGGGTGATGCCTTTGGTGCATCACCCACTATGGGAGCCTATCCCGGTCAGCAAGAAGTGACAGGGTTTGGAGGTAAATATCTGGCAAATAGCTTCTACAATGGTGATGATTCTTTTGGAACACTTAGCTCATCGGAATTTACAATAGAGCGCGATTTTATCAATTTTTTGATCGGTGGAGGCAAGCACGTCAATACATACATCGAATTATTGATAGACGGCAAAAGCATCTATCAAGCCCGACCTGTCGATGAAAGCGAATCGTTGCAATGGATGGCTTGGGATGTAAAAGCATACAAGAATCAAAAGGCAACGATTCGTATTGTCGATAATCAGCAAGGTGGATGGGGACACACACTTGTAGATGACATAGTAATGAGTGACGAAAGTAAAAGCAGTTTTTTGACAAATTATGAATTATCATTCGATATTGATAAGAAATATCTGCTCATTCCCATAGAGGACAAAAGCCCGGAATATCATTTACATTTGGACAAAGATGGAAAAACCATTAGCCCTCAATTGGATATTCGCATCGCTCAATCGCAGATCGATTATTGGATGCCTATAAATGTAGAAGAATATAAAGGCAAAAAGATATCACTGATCTTTGATCTTATGCGAAAAGAAAATATCGGTTATTCGCAGATAAAACAATCAGACGATTTTCATTTCGATTATAATGAAAAATATCGTCCCGATTATCATTTTTCACCACCATACGGATGGACAAACGACCCCAATGGAATGGTATATCACAATGGAGAATATCATTTATATTATCAGCATAATCCCTATGGGTCTATGTGGGGTAATATGAGCTGGGGGCATACTGTGAGCAAAGATTTGAAAAAATGGGAACATCTGCCTGTGGCTATCGTAGGCGATTCGTTAGGTGCTATATTTTCGGGCAGCACGGTGATTGACAAAGACAATACTGCCGGATTTGGCAAAGATGCGATGATAGCCATCTATCCGTCGGCCGGACAGGCTCAAACACAAAGCATCGCTTACAGCACCGACAATGGACGAACGTTCACTAAATACGAAAAAAATCCGGTGTTGACAGACCCTAACTATGTAGACTTCCGCGATCCGAAAGTGTTTTGGCACGAAGCACGTAAACAGTGGATCATGTCGTTGACCACTAGTCAGGTCATCACATTTTATAGTTCGCCCAACCTTAAAGAATGGAACAAATTGAGCGAGTTTGGTCAAGGCCTTGGCGCACACAGTGGCGTTTGGGAATGTCCCGATTTGTTTCCGATGTCTTACAACGGACAATCTAAATGGGTGTTGTTTGTTAGCATCAATCCCGAGCGCCCAAATGGTGGAAGTGCAACTCAATATTTTATCGGCAATTTTGATGGCAAAACATTTAAAGCCGACAGCCTACCCTACCCTCTTTGGCTCGATTATGGACGTGACAATTATGCAGGTGTAACTTGGAATAGCGCACCCGACAATCGTCGTATATTTATCGGTTGGATGAGCAATTGGGATTATACCAATCAGGTGCCTACTCTCAATTTTCGCAATGCGATGACCATTGCTCGTGAACTCAAGTTGGTGCATAATGGTAAACATTTGGTTGTTGCCAATCCCCCCGTAAAAGAGATATATGATTTAAGAGCCGACACCAAAGATCTGCCCGATATACTAGTCAACAAAACGCATACGATAGACAAATTATTGGATAACAACGACGGATCGTACGAAATAGAAATGACTTTTGTGCCCAACCAATCCACCAAGTTTGACTTTAAGCTCCTAAACCGAAAAGGCGAAGAATTGAGCTTTACATTCGATATTAAGAATGAAAGTTTGATCGTGGACAGGTCAAAAAGCGGCATAATCGATTTCAGCACTAATTTTGGATCGACAGCAATAAAAGCTCCGATACACAAATCTACCATTTATACAATCCGTTTATTGATGGACAAATCCTCGTCGGAACTATTTGTCAATAATGGTGAGATAACTCTAACCAATACACTATTCCCTACCGAGCCATACAATACATTGATGATTAATAGCGAAGATGGAATATTGAATGTGAAAGATTTGAAAACATATGATCTAAAATGAGTAATGCTAGATACTTAATGATACATTACTGTATTGTAAATGTCTATTGTTGCAGACAACAAATTAAGGTCGCAGACCTATTTATTGTTTTCTTATCTATAAGATCAACAGGATGTTATGGCGATAAAACATCCCATTAAATATTTACATTTACTTAAATAAAAATATATGAAACAGAAAAATACTTATCTGGCATTAATACCCATAATGCTCTCATTCTTTGTCATGGGATTTGTTGATCTCGTGGGAATTGCTACAAATTATGTAAAGGCTGACTTTGAGCTTTCCGACACGATGGCAAATATATTTCCATCTATGGTATTCTTTTGGTTTTTAGTATTTTCTGTACCCACAGGAATGCTGATGAACCGGATAGGACGGCGCAAGACGGTATTGATCAGTTTGGTGGTTACAGCTTTAGCATTATTACTACCCTTTATAAACTACTCATTTGCGTCAATGCTTATTTCTTTCTCGTTGCTCGGCATTGGCAATACATTGATGCAGGTATCACTAAACCCATTATTGTCTAACATTGTCAGTGGCGACAAACTTGCCAGTTCACTCACTTTCGGACAATTCATAAAAGCAATAGCTTCATTCTCTGCCCCTATTATTGCGGCATGGGGAGCGGCATCATTGGGCGACTGGAAGATACTGTTCCCCATATTTATGGTTGTATCTATTGTAGCAACAATAGTTCTAGGTATGACATCGATACAAGAACAGGACGAAAAAGGAAAAGGCTCTACATTTGCTCAATGCTTTGCTCTATTAGGCGACAAAATGATACTCCTCTCATTTATAGGGATTATGTGTCATGTGGGTATCGATGTGGGTACTAATGTTACTGCACCCAAAATATTGATGGAACGCTTGGGCATGAGTCTCGAAGATGCAGGATACGCAACCAGCCTATATTTTCTTTTCCGCACCATAGGATGTTTTACAGGCACATTTGTATTAGCTCGCTTCTCTGCTAAAAAATTCTTTATGGTCAGCGTAGCTCTGATGGTATTGGCTATTGTTGGATTATTTGTGTTCAATAGCTTGGCAGGTATTTATGTCTGCATAGCATTAATAGGCTTAGGCAATTCGAATATATTCCCGGTCATTCTCTCTCAAGCATTGCTATACATGCCCGACAAGAAGAATGAAGTATCGGGGTTGATGATCATGGGACTTTTTGGCGGAACTATATTCCCCTTGCTGATGGGCTTTTTGTCGGATGCTATGTCGTCGCAAAGAGGAGCCTTATTTATACTGGCTATTGGAATCATGTATTTAGTATTTGTTTCATTCAAACTAAAAGATAAAGTAGCCTGAAAAAAGAGTATATTTACCATTGAATAAATAAAAAAATGAAGAACACAGTTGTAGGTTTAGGAGAAATATTGTGGGACGTATTCCCCGAAAGAAAAGTATTAGGAGGTGCGCCTGCCAATTTTGCATATCATGTATCCCAATTTGGATATAACGGATATGCCGTAAGTGCAATAGGTAGCGATGAGTTAGGAAAAGAAATACTAACTTGGCTGGGCGATAAAGGGTTGAGCTACCTGCTGGAGCAAACCGATTATCCTACCGGCAGGGTACAGGTAACGTTGAACAAAACGGGAGTACCCCAATATGAGATATGCGAAAATGTGTACTGGGATAATATCCCTTTCACTACAGAGACCGAAAAACTAGCAAAAAACACTCAAACGGCTTGTTTCGGATCTTTAGCGCAGCGCAACGAAGTGTCGAGACAAACTATTCGAAAGTTTTTGGAAATGATGCCCGAAGGCAGTTTGAAAATATTTGATATTAACCTCCGACAACACTTTTACACCAAAGAATTAATTCACGAATCGTTGCAATTGGCTAATATGCTGAAGATAAATGATGAGGAGGTGATAATCGTTGCCGAACTATTTGAGTGGGAAAATGCCGAAGAACAAGATGTGTGAAAAAAAATACAAGAGGAATATAATCTCGATATTGTAATACTGACAAGAGGCACTCAAGGCAGTTTTGTTTTCACAGCCAAAGAAACATCTTTCCAGCCCACCCCCAAAGTGCATGTAGCAGATACTGTGGGCGCAGGCGATTCTTTTACTGCTGCTTTTGTTGCATCCTATTTGAATGGCGATCGCATCGCTGATGCCCACCAACTAGCGGTAGAAGTATCGGCTTTTGTTTGCACGCAACATGGGGCTATGCCTCTCCTTCCCGATTCGTATCTGGAGTTGTTTAAATAATGACAGTCAGTATCTCGTACGTGTGCGAGATACTGACTGTTTCAGTTATACGTAAAGTTTATGAAAAATACGCTTACCTTTCTATCTATTAGCATACTATTGTTTTTGTTTTCGTGTAAACCGGAAAAAGAATTCAAATTTGTAATCGGAGTTTCTCAATGCAGCGACGACTTGTGGAGGCAAACAATGAACAAAGAAATGCTGCGCGAGGCATCATTTTATCAAAATATAGAGCTAAAAAAAAAAAGCGTAAAGGATAATACAGAACAACAAATCAAGGATATCGAATCCTTAATAGAGGACGGTGTAGATCTGTTAGTTATCTCACCTAACGAGTCTGCTGCTGTGACACCCATTGTTCAGAAAGCCTATAAAGCAGGGATTCCGGTTATATTAGTTGATCGAAAAATAGATACGGACGACTATACAGCTTTCGTTGGAGCTGATAATTATCAAATAGGAAAAGAAGCCGGCATCTATAGCGCAAGTGTACTCAACGGAAGAGGCAATATTGTAGAAATAAGAGGATGGAATGGCTCTACCTCCGATACCGAAAGACATTCGGGATTTATAGACGGCATCAAAAACTTTCCCGATATTCATGTTGTAGCCCAACGCAGGGGCAATTTCGAAAAAAAAGAAGCAGAAAAGCAAATGTCGGAAATTCTGAAAGAACACAATCAAATTGATTTAGTGTTTGCGATGAACGACCCCATGGCTTTGGGCGTGCACAATGCCGTTCTGAATTATAGTGGGCGATTTCCGTTTATTATCGGCATAGATGCTTTGTCGGGTGAAGGGGGTGGCATACAGAATATTCAAAATGGACTGCAAGATGCGTCTTTTATTTACCCCACAGGCGGTGATAAAGTGATCGATTTGGCACACAAAATATTGAATCACGAAAATTACAAAAAAGAGAATATCCTGTATACAGCTGTTGTGGATAAAAGTAATGTTCGGGTAATTCAGCTGCAAACCGATCAAATATTTGAGCATCAAGAAAAGCTTGAAAAGATGAATAAAGCTTTAGATCAAAGCCTTGCTCAGTATTCGAATCAGACCACCTTATTCTATGTTGCCATTCTGGCACTCATTTTCATCTCGTTATCCTTATTTATTTCTTACATGGGCTATCGAGCAAAAAGCAGGGCTAATCTGAAACTCGGAAAAAGCAATGAAGAGATAAAAGAACAAGCAACTGCATTGGCTCAGCAAAAGGAACAATTGATAACCCTATCCCGAGAGTTGGAAGAGCCCACTCAAGCCAAATTGGTTTCTTTTACCAATATATCGCACGAGCTAAAAACTCCATTAACGCTCATGCTAGGTACTGTGGATACCCTTTTGGCATCAGACAATTTGGTATCGGAAGAGAAGGAATTATTAAACTTGGTCAAACGCAATAGTGAGAGACTATCAAGATTGATAATTCAAATAATTGAATTTAGGAGTTATGAAAACGGGAAGATGAAAGCCTATTTTTCGCGAAACGATATGGGTAGCTTCTTGGAAGATTTGAGCTCGCCTTTCTTCGATTTTGCGAAACGCAAAAACGTAGATTTTCATTTTCAGACCGATAGCTCTGATTTTACAATGTGTTTCGACAAAGAAAAAATAGAAAAAATATACTTCAATCTATTGTCCAATGCCTTCAAATATACCGAAATATACGGACACATAGACGTTAACCTAACCAAAATAATGGTAGAGAATAAGAGCTGTGCAAAATTAACGGTATTCAATACCGGCAAAGCGATTCCCGAAGATCAGATAAAGAATATATTCAAACGTTTTTATAAAGTGAACCCTCACGACGTAGGCACTGGAATAGGACTGACTTTAACCAGTGCATTAGTAGATGTGCATAATGGATCTATCACCGTGGATAGTATCGACAATGTAGGCTCTACGTTTTCTGTTACCCTCCCTTTCGAACAAGAGGATGTGGATCAGGAAGTGGAATTAATCGATTATTACCAACAAACCGACCCGGAAAGCATTCTGACAAGTAGTACTGAACCATCAACCGACGAATCGAACAATATGGAAGAAAGCAAACCCACAATACTTGTTGTAGAGGATAATGCCGATGTGCGAAACTACATTCGCAATATATTGAAACACGACTACACAATACTAGAAAGTAGTGATGGGCAAACAGGAATAGATAAAGCAATAGAATTATCGCCCGATGTTATTATCAGTGATATTATGATGCCCAACAAAGATGGATTTGAAGTATGTCAAACATTAAAAGAGAATTTATCGACAAGCCACATCCCTATTATTTTGCTCACTGCGTGCAATCTCGACGAGCAGCGGGCTATGGGATTCGAAAGTGGAGCAGATGCCTATATACCCAAACCATTTAATGCCGAGCTCTTAAAAATAAGAATCCGCAAACTGATACAGAACAGGCAGAAAATAAAAGAAGCGTATATCAAAAACCTGATTAATGGGACAAACAAAACAATAGTTGCCGACCTCGACCAAGGATTTCTAAATGATTTCCAAGCATATATAGAATCGTGCATCTCCGATTCGGAACTAAATGTAGATGAGATTGCTAAAAAGATGGGACTTTCTCGATCGCAGTTGTACAGAAAGATTAAATCGCTTACCAACTATTCTCCGATCGAATTAATTAAAATTCTTAGGCTGAGATATGCCGCCAATCTACTCCTGTCGAGCAAACTGAGTATTTCGGAAATTGCTTACGAATCAGGATTCTCTTCTCCTTCCTATTTTACAAAATGTTTTAAAGAATTTTATAAAGAGAATCCTACTGATTATGTTAAAAATTTGAGTTAGCAAATGTGGATGAAACCACAAAATCACTGCAAAGCCGAAGCCCCAC